>CAMOHE010051839.1:0-28087 GCA_946598075.1 Artocarpus hirsutus | reverse complement strand
CATCACTACTCCTAAAGAGGAGCTATGGATTCCATATCTATGAATAACAGGTCTACGTCATCAAGATGTGGGTGTATTATCTTAGGATTAAGATACAATACAAATGATTGTCTAAAGTGAATCGATTTTCCAAGACAGAATTATTAATCCAAATCAATTCACTTTATGTCCGATCCAACACATCGTCACCTAGGACAACGTGCCAATGTTTCTATTCATGGAGTCCACCTCCAATGGTCAAGACAAACCATCTCCCAATAGGGATATAGACAACATAACAATCTTTACATGAATAAAGCGCCCAACTTTATTCCTTCGATTGCGGGTCTTATGATTCAGACCATCACCTTAAGAATCGTGTCTTCCGCATAATCTATCCATCATATGCCCAATTCTTAAAGGTTTAGACCGACAGTCTCAGACTATTGTTTGCTTATCATACATTCAACAAATATGAACGTAAAGAGGACAAGATTTGGTATATATAAATAATAAATGAATTCTTTATAGATAAAAATGTCTTCAAAAACTCATTACAGTTTTACTCCTTAGGGCATACATGTCTAACAAGAACCATTATATTACGGTTATTTATTATTATTTTGCTTGTGGTTTTGCATGATTGCTTTGCTTGCCTACATTATATATGATTTGCCATGTATATTGATAACAAGTCATATTGAATGGGGAGTGCCACTCATTAAAACTTGTTCATGTGTGTTTTTTAAAATAAAACCTTGATTTCAAAAGATTAACTAGGAGAAGGTTTTTTAAGAGAGGACCTACGCCTCCATCGTTGGTCCATAGGTAACACGTAGTGGTTCTTAGGAAAGGACTTCATCATGTACCAGGTTGGATCTCTAAGAGGATAAGGTATTTTAGTATGATTTATCATTGCATATCCCTAGGTGGTGATTATAAATCATTGATAAAATATTAAAACGATAGTTATACACTCATGTTAATTTTATTATTAACCTCCCCTAGGGGCTCTGTTAATAAAATTAATGGCCAAAGAAACGATTATTAAGGTATGCTGGATCATTTGGGTCTTGGATGGCATATATTAATTAGGAGAGAATCTGTGTTCTTGGTTGAATTTGGCAAGACTCCCTAAGGAGCTTATTGAATTCTGAGTTGGAAATTATCATTGTAAGGTTGTGATAGTTTTAAGGGTTTGACACATAAACACATTTGTACATTTTATATGATTGTGTTATCTTATTAAACTATTATTGTATGTTTGCTTATGCTTGGTATATGATTTTTTATTGTAGATTAAAAATGTCTAAAAACGCTTTATCATCATTCCTTGACAAAAACTAATTAACCAGAGAGAATTATAATGATTGGAAATGGAACCTAAACATGATCCTTTCCTTTGAGAAACCCAAATTTATGCTGACAACTTCGTGTCCTCTTCAGAGATTTCACTAATGAGCAAATCCAAGCGTATGATTGCCGTAAAGATGCCAATGTCAGGCCGATTGCTATGTTATGGCTAGTATGAATAACGTGTTGTAGGCTTAACATGAGGATTATGAGGCTGCTAGACAGATCTTGGATAATCTGAAAGACATGTTTGGAGGTCAGGCCTTAACAAAGTGGCAAGAGACGCTTCAGAAACTCTTAAACTGTAAGCATAGACTGGGGACATCTATAAAGGAGCATATGATGTTAGTCATGGGTTACCTTGTTGAGGCTTAAACCAATGGAGCCAACATTGATGCTGAAACTCAGATGACTATGGTCTTTAAGACTCTATATCAGGAATTCATTCCATTTAGAGCTACATTTAATTTGAGCAATAGACAGGATATGACCTTGACAGAGTTGAATAGGAGTTCGAACTGCTGATCAAAGAGTCTCTTGTTGGTGGTGAGGCAAACTTGGTGGCTGCTTCTGGTTCCAATACAAACCCTAAGAATGGAAAGAAGCAACGGATCAAGAACAAGAAGTCTTCCATTCTTGCTAATGGCAAGAGCAAGAAGAAGAAGAAGAAGAACCTGAAGAAGCTAAAGTGCTTCTTTTGCGGGAAGGTCAGGCACATAAAGAAGAATTGCAAGGACTTCCTTTCTTGAGAAGGTAGGTGTGATCTTCTGTATTTAAAAACTTGTTTGGTTAAGGAATCTAGTGACATTTGGGTCATAGATTCTGGTACAACTAATCATGTTTGTGTCTCTCTATAGAGGTTTGAAGAAACAAGAAGTCTACTTCATGAAAACTTTACGCTTTAGACGAGCCATGGATCTTTGGTTTTAGCTGAAGCAGTGGGAGATGTCCATCTTCATTTTGATATTTATAGGATTTTAATGTTGTGAGATTCTTTTTATGTTCCTAAATTTGAAAAGAATTTAATTTTTGTAGCTTGTTTATTTAAAGACTCCTATTGGTTTCTTTTAATAATAAAGTGGTGATTTATAAAAACAATTCATTTATCTGTTCTAGATGGATGCAAAATAATCTATATTTTATCAAACCTAAGATGGACTTATTGCTTAATGCTGAGATGAATGATAATAACTCTAAAAGACTTAAAACTTCTCACTCTAATAAGACTTATCTTTGGCATTTGCGACTTACTCATATTAACTTGAATATGATTGAAAGGTTGGTAAGGGATGGACCACTAAGTCACTTAAAGATGAAATCTATACCACAATGTGAATCTTGTTTGGAGGGTAAAACGACCAAAAGACCATTTGGGTCTAAGGGCAATAGGGCCAAAGGGGTTCTGGAACTTGTGTATAGTAATTTTTGTGGACTAATAAATATCCAGGCACGACAAGGGTATGAGTATTTTGTCACTTTTATTGACGATTACTTAAGGTATGGGTATGTGTACCTAATGCACCACAAAAGCAAAACTTATAACATGTTCAGGGAGTTTTGAGCTAAAGTGGAAAAGCAATTAGATAGACCCATAAAAGGCACTTTGATTTGATCGAGGTGGTGAATACCTTTTTGATGAGTTCTTGAGACACTTATTAGAGAATGGGATTTTATCTCATTTGATTACACCAGGCACTCTGTAGCAGAATGGTGTAGTGAAGAGAAGAAATAGGACTTTGGTAGACATGGTCAGGTCCATGATGAGTTATTCATCATTACCTTTGTCCTTTTGGGGATATGCACTACAAACTGTATGTTATCTTTTGAATAATATGCCTTCAAAATCGATTCTTCAAGTTCCTCATGAGTTGTGGATAGGCAAGAAGACATCCTTAAACCATATTCACATATGGGGATGTTCGGCTCATGTCCTATTTAGGGATGCGAATAAGTTGGAAGCACGTTCACAAGTTTGTGTGTTTGTAGGATATCAAAAAGGGACTAAAAGGGATTATTTCTATAGCCTAAAGGAAAATAAAGTCGTGGTTAAAACTAATGTAACTTTCCTTGGGGAGAGTTACATGGACAACTTTAAGCCTTAAAGCAAAGTGATGCTCGAGGAGTTAAAGGAGTGATTTGGTCACTTTGGGGGTTCTAATAGAAGCCTTTCCAATCGATGTGGAAAAACCAAACAAACCCAAACAACAACCTAAGGGGCTTTGACGTAGTGGGAGGATTGGGCATTAACTCGAGAGGTATATGTTCAATTGTGAGGCCTGCTTGGCTAAACTAGATGAACATGACTGGGATCCTTATACTTATGCAGAGGTCTATGGAGGATGTTGATTCGAAACTCTTAACAGAGGCCATGAACATAGAGATAAAGTCTATAGAGACTAATCAGGTCTGGGAGCTAGTAGATCTTCTAAAGGGGTAAAACCCATAGGGTGTAAGTGGATCTACAAGAGAAAGAGAGGAGTGAATGGAAAGGTCGAAACATTTAAGGCTCGACTGGTAGCTAAGGGATACATACAAAAGGAATGAATGGATTACGAGGAAACCTTTTTGCCTGTAGCCATGCTTAAGTCCATCCAAATTCTCTTGTCCATAGCTATTGCTCTCAATTACAAGATTTGACAAATGGATGTCAAAACAGCTTTTCCAAATGGCAATCTTGATGAGTCCTTTTATATGGAACAACCAGATGGGTTCAAGGCCAAGGGTCAGGAGGGTAAGGTTTGTAAGCTGCTAAAGTCAATATGTAGACTTAAATAGGTTGCCCGTTCTTGGAATATAAGATTTGATCAAGTGTTCAAGACTTATGGGTTCACACAAAATGTGGACAAACTACGTGTGTACAAACATATAAGGATGGGAGGGTGGTTTTTTCTATTGCTCTATGTTGATGACATTCTGCTAATTGGCAATGACATTGGGGCTTTGTCATCGGTCAAATTGTTGTTGACTAAGTAGTTTGACAAGAAGGACATAGGTGAAGCTAATTTTATTCTCGGTATCCAGATCTTTCGAGATAGAAAGAACATAATGATAGCTTTATCCCAAGCTGGCTACGTAGATAAGATTTTTAAGAAGTTTGCAATGCAGGATTCCAAGAAAGGTGGGCAGTAGGTTTGGAATTACTCTTTTTAAGAAAGACTCTCCAAAGTTTGAGGAAGAAAGAGAATACATGAAGAAGGTGCCTTGTGCTTCGGCAGTGGGTAGTCTCATGTATGCCATGCTCTGCATGCGACTGGATATTTGTTATACGGTTGGGATTGTAAGTCAATTTCAAGAGGATTCAAGATCGAACCATTGGGCTATGGTCAAGTATATTTTCAAGTACCTAAGAAAGACTCGAGGGTATATGCTTGTGTATTTGGATGAGGACTTAACTCCTCTAGGCTACACTGATTCTGATTTCCAATCTTGTCTAGATTCGAGGAGATCGACTTTTGGTTTTGTGTTTACTCTGGGTAGCAGTGTCATTAGTTGGAGAAGTGTGAAGCAAGACTACACTTCAGATTCAACAATGGAGGCTGAGTATGTGGCAGTTTATGATGCTTCGAAAAAAGCAGTATGGCTTCACAAGTTCCCTGGGGATCTTAAGATAGTTCCTGGTATGGAAAGGTAGTATCACTGTACTATGATAATAGTGCAGTGGTAGCTAACGCTAAGGAACCAAGGTTTCATAAGAAGAGTAAGCATATTGGTTAGAAGTATCATATGATAAAGGACTTTGTAGAGAACGGGCATGTCGCTGTTTGCAAAATCGCATCCGAGGACAATTTAGCTAATCTATTCATGAAGACATTAATTGCGAGAGTTTTCGAGAGGCATGTGGAAGCTATGGGGATGCGAGATTTGCAATATTTACTCACTTAGTGCAAGTGGGAGATTTTTAGACATGTCTGTCCTAACGAGTAAAAATGTAATATGTTTTCGAAGAAATTTTTATCAATAAAGAATTTATTTATTATTTATATACCAAATCTTATCCTCTTTACGTTCATATTTGTTGAATGTATGATAAGCAAACAAAAGTTTAAGACTGTCGGTCTAAACCTTTAGAATCAAGCATATGATGGGCAGATTATACGGAAGACATGATTTTAAAGGTGACAGTCTAAATCATAAAATCTGTAATTGAGGGAATAAAGTTAGGTGCTTTATTCATGAAAAGAATGTTATGTTGTCTATATCCTTAACGGGGGATAGTTTATGTTAGCCATCAGAGGTGGACTTCGTGAATAAAAATATTGGCACATTGTCATAGGTGATGAAGTATTGGATCGGGACATCAAGTGAATTGAATTGGATTAATAATTCTGCCTTGACAAATCGATTCACTTTAGACAATTATATGTATTGTATCTTAATCTTGAGATGAATAGTAGGCCCGTTATCTTGACTTGTGTCTTTTAATGTACCAAAGGGTGACATCTACATATTATGTTGGTGTGTATGCCGGTACATTGGAGGCATGACTCTTGATAGCGTAGACCAGTTATTCATAGATATAGAATCTATAGCTCCTCTTTAGGAATAGATGATATCCTCTTGTATGCGTTATCCTGTAATTGGAAAACTGGAGCGCTCAACCATTTGATGCATAAGTGTAACCGAATGGTATACCATCTTCGGATGGTAAGTTTTTCGATGGTGAGATAATGGATCGTAAGAAAAAAATAATCGAGAAGGTAAGACATAATTTATCCTTAAGCCAATTATAGATAATCCTATAGGGATATGATATATTATGATATGTCATAGAGACTTAGCTATACGGGCTTCGTAATTCTATATAGTTCGAGAGTATAGCTCTAAGCTTTTAATGGAGTAATGTTGGAGTTGATAATTATGAATTCTATATCTAGGATATTGGGTTTCATAATTATTAGGTGCTTGAACTATATAGGTCCACCAGGTCCCCTTTGCTAGCACATAATAAATCCTGTAACGATACGGCGTGCTTTTCCAATAATTGGTGACTTGTGTTAGATTATCAAATTGGCTGAAAATTCAATAAGATCATATAATTTATGTCTATTTATCAGATGAATTAATTTTATGAAAATTAATTTGAGATAAACTTGTTGAATTATCAGGAATATTTATTTTCGTAGAGATTATCTAGATATAACTGTTTTAATCCGATAATTTTTCTACTGGGTTATTTGAATTAAAACTAAGGCTCTATCTTAAAATCTCGGGTGGGAAATAAAGATTCATAGGGATCAAAAATTGTAAGTTTGATAGGCTGGTCTTTAGGTTCGGCCTACCCATGAAGTAAGTTCGACAGGCCAATCTTTTGGTTCGGCCTACTGATGGAGTAAGTTTGGCAGGCCATTCTGTCAATTCGGCCTATTGATGAATGATTTCTAATCACACATTTTTAGACGCGATTTCTTATTTGATATTGATTTTGATTCGAATTTTTGAGGCCTTATCTGATAAGGACTGACCCTAGGCCCAACCTCTATAAAAGGGGAGTGAGACTCAATGGTATTTAGATCAATTGAGAGATTAAGAGTGAGACTCTACTTGTGAGACTCTGAAACTCTCTAAGAGTTATTGTTCACACATCACAAACTATAGCTTTGGGTTTTCTCATTTGGTTAGAAGGAGCATCATCGAGGAAGAGTTGTACGACATGTGCCCACACACACACCGGCCGTGGATAGAGAATAGCAAAGAAGGCCAGTTGGTTGAGGTCCTTTTACAACGTCTTTTCTCTTCATCGATTGCGGAGCTTCTTTGGCATACAACGTTAGTAAGATCAGGTTAATTTATGCATATAGCATGTCAAACTTGTGTTTTGAAAAATACTCTGGTATAAAATTTTAAAAATTCCGCTACCTACTATTTTTTTAACCTTTTAGAACGCCTTTTTTTTTCACAGATTGCGAGAGCTTTTCGACAAATGAGGTTCGTAAGATAGTGTGTCATACTTGTGTTTTGAAAAATCCTCTAATATAAAAATTTTAAAATTCGCTGCATACTACTTTTCCAACAGTGAGCTTGTGGCAAAGCTATCATTCTGTTTTTCCTATCTCAAAAGATCTGAATACTGAGAACATAATTAGCTTTTCCTAAATCTTTCTAATCAAACTACTTGGTCAACCATAATTTGTCCGATAACAATGCCCTAACGTCATTGCCAACTAGCAAAATATCATCAACATAGAGCAGTAGAAAAACCACCTCCATTCCTTAATGTGTTTGTAAGCATATGGTTCATCTGTATTTTGTTCAAACCTTTAAATCTTGATCACTTGATCAGACCTTATGTTCCAAGACTGGGAAGCCTGCTTAAGTCCATACATTGACTTTAGCAGCTTATAAACCTTGCCCTCCTCCTTAGTCTTGAACCCGTTTGGCTGTATCATATATATGGACTCATCAAGATAGCCATTCAAAAAGGCCATCTTGGCATCCATCTGCTAAATCTCATAGTCAAGAGCAGCAACTATGGATAAGAGAATGTGAACGGATTCAAGCATGGCTATAGGCAAAACAGTTTCCTCATAATCGATTTCTTCATTTTGCATGTATTCCTTAGCTACCAATCTAGCCTTATAGGTTTTAACTTTTTTATCGACTCCTTTGCTTCTCTTATAGATCCATTACCCCTTTGGGAAGATCCACAAGTTCCTAGACCCAATTAGTCTCCATAGGCTTTATCTTAGTGTTCATGGCTTCTTTTAGAGTTTGAATCAACGTCCTCCATAGCCTCTTCGAATGTGTAAAAATTCATATCATGTTCTACCAGTTCAGCCAAGAAGGCTTCACCATTGAACATATACCTCTCGGGTTGACACCCAATCCTCCCACTACACCAAAGCCCCATATGTTGTTGTTCTATTGGTTTTCTACATTGATTGGAACGGTTTCATTCAGAACCCCTAGAGTGATTGAATCACTTGCCAACTCCTCAAGTATCACTTTACTTCGAGGCTTAAAGCCATCCATGTAACTTTCCTTAAGGAAAGTTGCATTTGTAAAAACCACGACTTTATTTTCTTTTAGGTTATAGAAATAACCCCGTTTAGTCCCTTTTCAATATCTCACAAACACACAAACTTTCGAACATGCTTCCAACTTATTCGCTTCCTTATACAAGATATGAGCCAGACAACCCCATATGCGAATATGGTTTAAGGATGTTTTCTTCCCCATCCATAACTCAAGAGGAGTTTTAAGAATTGATTTTGAAGGCATATAATTGAGATGATAACATACGGTTTGCAGTGCATATGCCCAAAAGGATAAAGGCAATGATAAATGACTCATCATGGACCTAACCATATCTAACAAAGTCCTATTTTAGCCATGCCATTTTATTGTGGAGTGCCCGATGCAGTCAAAAGGGATAAAATCTCATTCTCTAATAAGTGTTCTAAGGACTCATCAGAGAGGTATTCACCACCTCGATCAGATCGAAGTGCCTTTATAGGTTTACCTAATTACTTTTCTACTTCAGCCCAAAACTATGTGAACTTGTCATAAGTTTCACTTTTGTGATGCATTAGGTAGACGTACCCATACCTTTAGTAATCATTGATAAAAGTGATGAAATACTTATACCCTCCTCGTGCCTGAATGTTCATGGGACTGCAAACATCATTATGCACAAGTTCTAGAACCACTATTGCCCTTAGACCGAAATGATCTTTTGGTCATTTACCCTCCAAACAAGATTCACATTATGGTATTCCACCTTTAAGTGATTTAAAGGTCCATCCCTTACCAACCCAATCCTATTTAGGTTAATTTGACCTACTAGCACGTGCTAAAGATAGGTGCCATTAGAGTGAGAAGTTTTAAGTCTTTTAGAGTCATTATCATTTACCTCAGCATTAAGTAGTAAGTCCATTTTAGGTTTGATAAAAATATAGATTATTTTGCATCCATCCATCACAGATTAAAGATTTGTTTTTACAAATCACCACTTTATTATTAAAAGAAATAGCATAAGTCTTTAAAAAAAATGCTAAAGAAATTAAATTCCTTTTTAGTTTAGGAACATAAAAACAATCTTGCAAAACTAAATTCCTATAATTATGAAAATAAAAATGGATGTCTCCCACTGCTTCAGCTAACGCCAACGATCCATCACCCATCTGAAGTGTGAAGTCTTCATATAGCAGACTTCTCATTACCCCTATAGAGAAACACAAACATGATTAGTTGCTCCACAATCTATGACCCAAGTGTCACTAGATTCCTTAACCAAACAAGTTTCAATAACCAAAAGATCACACTTACCTTTTTAGGAAAGGAAGCCCTTGCAATTCTTCTTGATGTGCCCGACTTTCCCACAAAAAAAAGCACTTGAGCTTCTTTTGGTTTTTTTTTTCTTCTTAATGTTCTTGCCATTTGTAAGAATAGAAGATTTCTCTTTCTTAGCCCATTGCTTCTTTCCATTCCCCTAGTTAAGATTAGAATCAAACGTAGCTACTAAGTTGGCCCGCCACCAGCAAGAGTTTCCCTGATCAGATTTTTGAACTCCTATAACTGCTTCATTAGCTCAGTCAAGGTTATATCCCGTCTATTGCTTAAATTATATGTAGCTCTAAATGAGATAAACTCCTCTGATAGAGTCTCAAAGATCATAGTCATTTGTGTTTCAGCATCTATGTTAGCTCCATTGGTTTGTGCCTCAATGAGGTAACTCATGACCAACATCATATGCTCCTTCACAAGAGTCCCTAGTCTTTGTTTGCAGTTTAAGAGTTTCTAAAGTGCCCCTTATCATTTTGTTAAGGCCTGGCCTCCAAACATGTCTTCAAGATTATCCAAGGTCTGCTTTGCAGTCTCATAATCTTCATGTTAAGCCTACAGCGCGTTATTCATGTTGACCATAATATAACAACGGGCCTGCTTGTTAGCATCTTTCCAGCGATTATGTGCTTGGATTTGCTCATTATTGGAATCTCCTAAGGATCAGGAGGACACGGTGTTGTCAACACAAATTTTAATTTCTCAAAGGATAGGACGATATTCAGATTCTGTTTCCAATCATTAAAATTCTCATCGATTAATTGGTTTTCATCAAGTATCGATGATAAAGTGTTTTTAGACATTTCAATCTACAATAAAGAACTATATACCAAGCATAAGCAAACATACTATAGTAATTTAGTAAGATAACACAATCATATAAAACATATAATGTGTTTATGTGTCAAAACCTTGAAAAAATCACAACGTTGCAATGATAATTCCTAACTCAGAATTTAACAAGCTACCTAAGGTAGACTTGCCAAATTTAATTAGGAACATGGATCCCCTCTTGATTAATATATGCCATCTATAACCCATATGATCCAGCATATATTATTAATCATTTCTTTAGCCATCAATTTTATTAACAAAACTCCTAGGGGAGGTTAATAATAAAATCAACATAAGTGTATAACCATCATTTCAATATTTTGTCCATGATTTATAACCACCACCTAGGAATGTGCAATGATAAATTGTGCTAAAATATCTTATCCTCTCGGAGATCCAACCTGGTACAGATGAAGTCCCTTCTAGGGGTTGGAATCACTATGTGTTACCTATGGACCAATAATAAAGGCCGTGGGTCCTCTCTTCAAAAACCTTCTTCTACTCAATCTTTTGAAATCAAGGTTTTATTTTTTAAAAAAACATGCATGAACAATTTTTAATGAATGGCACTCTCTATTCTATATGACATGTTACAACATACATGCAAATCATATTATAATGCAGACAAATAAAGCAATCATGCAAAGCCATATGCAAAATAATAGTAAATAGTTGTAATATTATGGTTCCACTCTAGTTAAAAGAAATAAAAGATTATAAGAGATCAATCGAAACATATTATCAATTCTTCATCCTTGAATCTTCAAGTAGTGTCCGTCTTCATATGGCATCGATCTTCTAGTCCTCAATCTCGAATAGATCAAATACTTCATTATTTTCGGTCATCACAAAATTTCATGTTAGAATTGTCTCAAAAATAAAATCAAAACTGCATCAAAAAATGCACCTTTTCTGAAAACAACAGCTCTCTACCGGCATGTCGATCTATGAGATCGGCCTATCGGTCTTCAGCCATCAACCTGTCGAACTTGGCAATTTGGCTTGCCATCAGAGTTGGCTGAATCCTGCCTCGCGGACAGCCTGCTTAACTAGAGCTTTGGCCTCTTAGTCTGCAACTATCAGCCAGTCGATCTTGAGGGTTTGACTTACCGACCGAGCAAAAATTGGATTTTTTCTAGAAAATAGTTTTTGCATAGGCCTTTAGTCTTGTTTTTAACAATTTAAAAACTTAAAAATTTAGAGACTTAGGAAATAACTTTAGAATAGCTATTGTGTCCATCTTCTAGATCTGTCTTCACTTTAAATGATCATCAAATTACAAAATTCTTAGAAATTTAAAATTAAAGAATAATTCCTAGATGGTGATGATAGACCGCCTTCTAATTACATAAAAAACATAGATACATATTTTAACTTCTAAGGAACCATAATCGACACAAATTAATTAATTAATTAATAATTAAATAATAATTTTATTAACCATAATTAATTAATCAACATTCACCATATAATCCATGATAACATATATAAATATATAGAAATCCTAGAGTGCCAACTCTCTAAAAAATTAAATTCAAGCATGGGTGAGATCAAGATCACATAATTTATACATATAGCATGATCACAAACTCCTAAATTTATATAAAAACCTTGGCTTTGATATTGATTATTGAAAAAACAGTTCTAAAACACAAGTTTGACATGCTATATGCATAAATTAACTAGATTTTACTAACCTTTGAATGCCGAAAGCTCCTACAATTTGTAAAGAGAAGAATGTTCCATAAAAGCCTTAACCAGCTGGTCGTATTCGCTATTCTTTATCCACAATTGGTATGTGGTGGGCACACCTCGTACAGCCCTAGTGACTCTTCTTCCAACCAATTAAGAAAACCCAAAACCAACATTTGTGATTTGTGAACAATAGCTCTTTAGGGAGTTTTAGAGACTCATTGATTAGAGTACTCACTCTTAATTTCTCAACTATTCTAAATAACTTAGAAAACTCACTTCCTATTTATAGAGGTCATCCCCAAGGTTGGTTATTATCAGATAAGGCCTCAAACATTCAAATCAAGATCTATATATGATAAAATTGCATCTAAAACGTGTAATCAAATTATCGTTAGATCAGCAGGCCAAACTAATGGATCAGCCTATCGAACTTGCTCCATTGGCAAGCCGAACTAACTGATCGGCCTATTGAACTTATAATAAATGATCCTTGCAAATCTTTTATTTTGCACCCAAGATGTTTGGATAAAGTCTTAGTTTAATTCAAATAACCCAAAAGAGAAGTTATCTGATTAAAACAACCATATCCTGATAATCTCTAGGAAAATAAATATTCTGGATAATTCAACAAGTTTATCTTGAATTAATTTGTAAAATTAATTCAACCGATAGACAAACATGAATTATTTGGTCCTATCGAATTTTAGCTAATTAACATAAGTCACCAATTTATTGGAAAAGCACGTCGTATCGTTACAAGATTTATTATTAGTTAGCAAAAGGAACCTGATAGACATATATAGTTCAAGCTCCAATAATTATGAAATATAATATCCCATGTACACATTTTATCATTATCAACTCTAACGTTATTCCACTCAAAGCTTAGAGCAACACTATCGGACCATACAAAATTACGATGCCCAAATTAGCTAAGTGTCCATGACAAATCATAATGTATCGTATCCCCATAGGATATCCATAATCGGCTTAAGGAAAAATTCTATCTTACCTTCGTGATTATTTTTCTCTTATGTTTCATAATCTCACCATTGGAAAACTTACCATCCAAAGATAGAATACCATTTGGTTACACCTATGTATCTAAATGGTTGAGCGCTTTAGTCTTCCAATTACAGGATAATGCATGAAAAAGGATATGATCGACTCCTAAAGAGGGGCTATGGATTTTGTACCCATGAATAACAAGTCTACGCTATCAAGAGTCATATCTTCAATGTACTGGTATGCGTACTATCATGAAATTTGGATGTCATCTTTTGATACATCAAAAGACATAAGTCAAAACAACGGGTCCATTATTTGTTTCAAGATTAAGATACAACACATATGATTGTCTAAAGTGAATTGATTTACCCAGATAGAATTATTAATCCAAGTTAATTCCACTTTATGTTCGGATCTAATACATCATCATCTATGACAATGCACCAATGCTTCTATTCATAGAGTCTACCTCCGATGGCCAAGATAAGCCATCTCCCATTAGGGATATAGTCATCATAACAATCCTTGCATGAATAAAGTGCCCAACCTTATTTTGTTGATTGTGGATCTTATAATTTAAACCATCACCCTTATAATCATGTCTTCCACATAATTTGTCCATCATGATTTAATAGATAATTTGACAAATCTGATCCAAGAATGGATCAAGATGCATGGTGAACATATACAACAATTATTGGACATGCAAAGGAATAACCAATGCTAACCCCCTCCTTCACCTATAGCATGCTTCATAAGCTGTTTATGAGAAATGTAGGAAAATGGAGCCTCCTAACTTTGATAGTGGTTCAACCCACAAGCTATAGAGGAATGGATGAAATCATTGGATGACATCTTTGATTACATGAGGATTAGTGATGCTAAAATGTACTTTGTGTAATTTTCTTGCTTAAAAAAGGAGCTAGGACCTAGTGGGAAGGAACTAAGCTTGGTGTGAATATGGATGAATTGATATGGGATAAATTCAAGAAGATCTTTTATGAAACATATTTCACCAGGGATGCTAGATCACTGAAAGTGAAGGAGTGTCTAGAGCTAAAGTAAAGAGGGATGTTAGTGTGTGACTATGTTTGAAAATTTAATGAAGGTTGCAAATATGTCCTTTATATTGCTAAAGACAACAATACAAAGTTATATCACTTCTTGAGAGGTATTAATCCTAAAATTTGAAGGGATGTAAGAATGTCTTCTGCACTGGAGTTTAAGGAGTTGGTGGACAAGGTATTGATGGATGATCAGGATGAGAAAGATATTGAGATGTTTTTCCAATAGAGGAGGTTAAAATGTACTCTAAGGAATCCTACCTAGTGGAAAAAGGCAGAACAAAAGCCACAGTAGGGAAATAGCAAATGCCCTAGAGTTGAGCAACCTACTAATGCAACAAAGAAGCCATTATGTACTAAGTATAGGAAGAATCATTTTGGAGAGTGTTATAAAGGTAGTAACTTATGTTTCAAGTGTAAGAAGCTAGGACATTTGGCAAAGGATTGTGCTATGGTGCAAAAGAAAGTCCAAGGAAGGGTGTATGCAATGACAAAGGAACAAGCTAATGTTGATGCTTCTGTGGTCACGGGTAATATTTTAATTTCTAAAGTTGTTGCAAATACATTAATAGATTTAGGATCTATGCATTCATATACGTCAAGTATATTTGTGAAGAAATTTGGCATTAAATCAAATTTGTTGAAAGTAAGATATAGTGAAACGTTGCCATCAAGGGAAGAAATGGAATCGAGTCAAATGTTAAAGGCTCGGTTTAGATTGGTGATAAAAGCTTATATGTAGATCTCATGATTTTGAATATGACTGATTTTAAAGTCATTCTGAATATGGATTGGTTGATAAAATATCATGCCATAATTGACTACAACCAGAAAATTGTGATCTTTTAGCCACTTGAGAAGAACAGTTTGTATTTAGAGGAGCTACAAGCAGATCATCTATACCAATTATAGCTATAATGAAGGCTTAAAAGATGGTTAGCAAAGGTTATGCTAGCTATTTGGCTAGTGTTATGGATACCTCAGTCGAATAGAAGTTAAAACTGAAAGATGTAGATGTAGTTTAAGAGTTCCTAGAAGTGGTCCCAGATGACTTACCAGGATTGGTACCTGATCGAGAGATTGAGTTTGTAATTAATCTTGTACCAAGAACTGCACCAATTTGCAAAGCATTTTGTAGAATGGCACCAACAAAATTATAAGAGTTAAAGGTGCAATTGCAAGAATTTCTTGATAAGGGTTTTATACGCCCTAGTTATTCTCCTTGGGCAATACTTATGTTATATGTAAAGAAAAAGGATGGCATGTTGCAGCTATGCATTGATTATAGAGAGTTAAACAAGGTGACCAATAAGAATAAGTATCCACTTAGGGATAGATGATTTGTTTGATCAATTACAGGGTGCTTCCATTTTCTAAAAAATTGATTTGTGGGGTGGATATCATCAACTAAAGATCAAAGAAAAAGATATGCAAAAGACTATCTTTAGAATAAGGAATGGGCGTTGTGAATTTTTAGTGATGCCTTTTGGTTTAACAAATGCCCTTGCAGCATTTTATGGACTTGATGAATAGGGTGCTCAAGCAGTTTCTTAATAAATTTGTGATTGCATTTATTGATGACATTTTGATCTATTCTCAAAGTAAGGAGTAACATGAAGAAAACTTAAGAATTGTACTGTAAGTTTTGAGGGAAAATAAGTTGTGTGCCAAATTTAACAAATGTGAATTTTGGCTAGAACAAGTGGCATTCATACGACATATAGTGTCCAATAATGGAATTTTAGTTGATCGAAGTAAAGTGGAAGCTATTGCTAACTGGCCAACACCACCAAATATATTAGGAGTTAGGAGCTTTTTAGGATTGGCGAGGTATTATCAACGATTTGTTAAGGGATTCTCTAAAATAGCCACTCCTTTAACGTGTCTGACTAGAAAGAATGTGAAATTTCAATGGACCAATGCTTGTTAAAGGAGTTTTTAAGATTTGAAGCATAAGCTAATCACAGTTCTAGTGCTTACTATTTCAACAAGAACTAGTGGATTTGTGGTGTATAATGATGCATCCAAGAATGATTTAGACTATATGTTAATGCAAAATGGGAAAGAAATTGCATATGCCTTAAAGCAACTAAAGGAATATAAAAAGAATTACCCAACTCATGATTAGGAATATGCTGCTATAGTTTTGCTTTGAAAATCTAGAGACACTACCTATATGGTGAGAAGTGTGAGATTTATATTGACCATAAGAGTCTGAAATACTTCTTCACCTAGAAGGAGTTGAATATAAGGCAGCATAGATGGTTGGAACTTGTAAAAGGCTATGATTGTGTAATCAATCATCATCCTAGTAAAGCAAATGTAGTCGTTCATGCCTTGAGTAGAAAATCAACATCATCCCTCCATGCCATTCAAAAGGCAATATTATTAGATTTGTAGAGACTAAAACTTGAAATAATTTTGAAAGGAAGAACGAGTAAATTGTCAACTCTAGTATTGCAACTCATACTACAAGATAAAATTAAAGAAGGTCCAAATGTGGAAAAGTATTTGATACGGTTGAAAAACAAAACTAATGCAGGACAAGACTAAACTTCTCAGTTGCTAAAGATGGGATTATAAGATATAGAGGGAGGTTATGTGTACCATTTGTTAAGGCTATTAAAGAAGACATCCTAAAAGAAGCTCATCTAACTTCTTATTCAATGCACCTACGTAGCACAAAATTGTACAAAGATCTAAAGTAGCAATATTGGTGGCCCGGAATGAAGAAAGATGTAGTAAAGTTTGTGGCTAAATGTTTAACTTGTCAACAAGTTAAAATTAAACATCAAAGACCAATGGAATTATTGAAACTTTTATTGATTTTAGAGTGGAAATGGGAACACACCACAATAGACTTTGTACTTGGATTGCCTAGAACTCAAAAAGGATTCAATTTCATATGAATGGTTGTGGATAGGTTAACCAAGTCAGCCCATTTTCTTCCAATGCAATCCACTTATACCATAGACCAATATGCTCAATTGTATATCAAGCAGAGAGTCAGATTACATGGAGTACCGATTTCAATAGTGTCTGATCAAGGCCCCAAGTTCACTTCTGTGTTTTGGAAGAGTTTACATATTGCTATGGGAACGAAGCTTGCATTTAGTATAGCATTTCATCCTCAAAGTGGTGGATAGTGTGAGAGGGTAATTTAGAGGTGGACAGTGTGAGAGGGTAATTTAGACATTGGAAGATATCTTAAGAGCTTGTTGCCTGATTTGCAAGGGAGTTGGGATGCAAAGCTTCCTTTAGTGGAATTTACTTATAACAACAGTTACCAAGCGACAATTGGAATGACACCTTATGAAGCACTATATGGAAGAAAATATAGATCCTTAATTCATTGGGATGAAGTTGGAGAAAGGAAATTACTTAGTCTATAGATGGTACAAAAAACCGCTAAAGTAGTAGAAAAGATACATGATAGAATGAAGACAGCACAAAGTAGACAAAAAGCTATGCAGATAAAAGAAGAAAAGATTTAGAATTTACTATTGGGGATGATGTATTCCTAAAGGTAGCTCCAATGAAGGGTGACATGAGATTTGAGAAAAAAGGAAAGCTAAGCCCAAGATATGTTGGTCCATTTGAAATCTTTAAAAGGATTGGTGATAGAGCATATAGATTGGCCTTACCTCATTCATTATCCTGTATACATGATATCTTCCACAAGTTCCTACTCAAGAAGTACATTCCAAATCCCTCGCATGTTTTAAGTTATGAGGCATTGGAAATAATTTCTAGTTTAATATATGAGGAGAAACCAGTATAGATCCTTGATAGAAAAGGAAAGGAGATAAGGACCAAGAAGATTCAACTAGTTAAGGTTTTATAGAGGAATCATTCAATAGAAGAAGCCATAGGGGAAAAAGAAGAAGAGATATGGAAGAAATATCTAGGACTATTTCTTATGTCAAATTTCGAGGATGAAATTTTATAAAAAGGAGAGGGTTGTAATGCCCAAATAACTCACAATTAGCTAATAGTAAGCATTTTACATATCTATGTATTTAACAAACTCACGTTATTGAATTATAAGCATATAGTAAGCATATTATACGAGCATGAGTACTTATTATTTTTAAGCTTGAATCATTCATAAACGTGCTTACATTCATAAATATGACATTAAATAATTAATATATGATTTAACATGTTTTAAGAAAAGTTCTATTGCAATGAAAAGCTTGGTTGCTCGGTTAAGGAAGATTGATATGCTTAATGATTACGAATTAATTAGAAAGTGTTTTTCTATTTCAAATGCATTCCAAGCTAATTATTTTGTCCATTTATATATTTGAAATAGACAAATTTGATTGTAATTAAAAGTATGCAAAATGGGGCAATTTGATTGGTTTGTTGACTAGGTTATAGCAAATTGAATTACTCTTGATTGTACTAGATTCAAATGGCTAGCTATTGCTAAATTCTCTTACTTAGCACTCTTTTCACATGTCAAACTTAAGAAAAAGATAGCAAAAGTACTCAAGCAAACTCTTCTCTTCACTTGCTTGATTTAGATTAAGTCAAATGAACTAGAATGTTCATTTTTCACTCTTTCTTTTTCAAGCATCTCTAAAAACATCCAGCACTCTCCCCACTTCTTTCTCTCCGTTTTCCAAGTTCTAAAGCTCACAAAAACTTAAACAACACTATAGAAATTTGGGTTACACAAACCCAACCAAATTATTATTATTTTCAGCTTGAAAATCAAGGGTTTGACCTCCAATAGAGCCCTAACTTTAAGCCCTATAAGGTAATATCAATATTTATGTTTCTTATTATGAAATAAAGTTATTTTTGTTATATATGATTATAGATATAGAGAAAGTAAGCTAGGACATATTTGAGCTCAAAATAAACCAGTTAAGTTAGTTTCTTTGTAAAATTGATAATCTTATAGAATCTGACTATTTCCTTTATTTCTATTGATCCTAAGAGTCTATTAAGTGATTTTGAATACTTGTAAATAGGTGGGAATTAGTTAGAATGTTATTTCTAAATTTTGGAAAGAAAATGTAAAATTTAGTTTAGTGGCAAATCAAGTTTATGCCATGCTTGATTCTCATGTAGTAGGCTGTTTTTATAAAATTATATACTTCCCTTAATGATATTTAATGTTTGGAAATGTTATTTATTTATTAAAGACCTGATTTTGTATAGAAGGAGGTAAAATTTTTATGTGTTTGACCTAATATAATTTGTAGCAGGAATGAGCTAAAATGAATGTTTGTTGAGATGATTGAACATTTAATCTCCATGGTTAATCATAATCTGAGTAATATAGTATGTTCCTTAGCCAAAAGTGTGCATTATGACATTTTTATGTTCAACCCAATTTGTGTTTGAACTAATGCAAAACCATAGTTATATGAACTTATAACCTAGATCAATGAGTTTCATTTATGAGAAATTAAATGGTATATGATTTTATAATGCTAGGCCTTTAGCACATCTTATCTTCTAAGAGGGTTGATCTTTTTACTTAATGTAAATTGGACTTGTGGTAAGTATAAACTATTATTTACTGCATCACAAGGACTATGTCATGTTATGTTTTAAGACGCATTGATTGGATTATTGTTATTTGGGAATGATATAGATTATTAAAATGTATTCATGATTCATGACATTTACATTAAGACATATGACATGATTTAAAAAGGAAATGAGGTTTTTAACTACAATAGGGGTATGGTGCTTAATTAGTGGTCAGGTAGGGATAGGATGCAGGTGGGACTGGTGGACCTAACAAAGGGTGATGAATATTTTGAGGTTGAAAAATCAGGATAAGAAAAGCCACAAAGATTGAGATTGTATAAAACAAATACTTGAAGTCTAATGAACAAGATGGAAACCTTGTATTATTGTTATTACATTTGCCAAATTATAATAAACAGGTTCCAAAAACTACGGCTTATCATTAACAGTTGAATGTCACACTCTAAGGGTACCTGAAAGAAGAAAGAAATGTTGAAAGAATACTAATAAAAGAAAATGTTTGATTACATTCTCATTCAATGTTCATGTTCATGCATTAGTTTCTGCTTGCTAATTTTTTAGCTCATATAGTTCTTTAGATGCAGTGGAGGATGTATAAGGTTAAGGGTTGACCGAGCATCCAAAGCTGTCGGATAGAGATTTGTTCATATGCCATGTTTTAGATAAGCTTTTGAAACGTATCTTAGAACTCTATTTTGTAAAACTGAGTAGTTTTGTAATGGTTTTTGTGAACAAACATATGTTATTAAGTCTAGATGTGATACTATAGTTCTGTTCATATTACTAAGTTTGAATAATGTATATATTGTAAATAACAAAATGAATGAAATAATAGTTTCAAAACACTTTTATACTTAATGAATATGTTAAGAAAACCATAACACTTATAATGTAATTGCAAGGTTAATACTTTTTATCCTAACTAAATAAGCTTTACAGGAGCTCATTGGCTAGCTTGAGAGGTTTTATAGTTTAGAAAAAAGATATTTATGTTGCACGCCACAAGTGAATTGATTTGCATTGCACTAACAAAACTATTTGATTTGATGCCACATGGTAGAATAAAAATAAACTAAAAAGACTAAGGTGTTGCGAATCAAGTAAGTGTGTGGATGCCACCGCTGGGTATCCATGAGTTACATGTAAAGCTTTTATTACAAATTTATAATTCATATTTAGACCTCATTATCTCACCATTGAATCTCGCTTAATATTGTGCACTATGTCTCTCTTCATTGTATATATATCTTATGTAAGTTATGTCTATTGCTATTACTTCTGGTTATAATTTTTCACCTATAAATAGAGGTGCTAAGTTTGTATTTTAATCCCTTACAAGTGAGAATATAAAAATACTTTGTCTCTTGTGTTTTCTCTCTTGTTCTCTTTAGTCTTTTGTTATATTTTATTTTGTTTCATAACATAATGAGATATATATCTTGTTAAACCCTTTGTTTTAGGTTAATTAAAAAATAGTACCTTCTATGTTTTATTACATCATATGAATATCTTCAGAATATATTTAATACATAAATTTATACCTTATCTCAGTCAATAGTTAATTTTGACATTTAATTTGGGAGAAAAATAGAGCAAAACGGCACAAAATGGACAAAAGGGACCTCAGATGTTTAGAAAAGAAAATAAAATTTGAATTTCAAAGGATTTGACACATGGCGTAAGGAAAACTGCATGATCAAGCCATCTATATGTTCTCAGCCATCCATGCATCCTAGCTTTCATGCAAATCTGGTGCTTCAGCATTGCATGTATGCTTGCCTTTTTAGCCGTCGATTTAGAGTACCAAAGACCCGTCCAACCATCCTCACATGTTCTTGTAGCGTTTTCAATCTCGACCATTTTGTCATTCAAAGTATATGCATCTAACTGTCTTTAATGTGTATATGCCATTTCCATGTGCCACGAAGTTCCAAATTGTACAGTAAAATCAACATTTTAAGATTGATTCACCTGTGAAAGAAAAGAAGAAAAAAAGTAAAAAAAAAAAATCGAATAAAATCATATCTAAATTTGATTCAAAAAAGAGTGGGCGACTAAAAAATATGCAAAAAAAATCTTGAATCTCTCATTTTGCTATCCTAGTCATTTTGATCAAAATTATCTAAATAAAATAATAAAAATAATAGATAAATAAAATAATAAAAATAAATAAAAATGTAAAAAATCATGTAAATCAGAGATTTTCGTCTGCTATAAATGCTCCCCCTAAGGCATGTATTCTTCACTCCTTCTCCTTGTGAGAAATTTCTTTCTTCTTGTAAAAATGTAGTTCTAAGTTTTAGTTTTAGTTTTCTTAGTTTCTAGTTTTAGACATTGTACATGATGCTAGCTAGTTTGAATAAAATGACATATATTTATTTTGGTTGTTTGTATATAGATAATTAAATAAATATCACAAAAATCTCATGATTATTAGTGTGACTATAAATTTAGAATACAATTATTTTATGCATGAGGATTAAATTTATAGATAATAATCAAAATAGCAGCAATAAATTAATTAAAGTTGGGATCTTTAATTAAATATTACAATCATGGTCCAAACTCCTTTAGAATGAAATAGTCTTATCTGGACTATTAATATGGAGATATTGGATTGGAGGTATTTTATATCATGTGATTATACAAGATTGGACTAGATAAATGATGAACCCTTAATAATATTTCATTGCATATAGAATGTTCAAATTTATCCCTATGATGATTATATATAAGACAATCTTAATATTGAGCATTTATTAGACTCTTATTTATGGCATTATATTTTTTGACTTGTTCAATAAAAATTTGTTTATAAACAAATTATCACTTTGCATCTTAGAAACAGAATGGAATTAGTGACTGGTAATGATAATTACAGATATAGAATCCATTCCTTTCTATTAGAAGTTAGAAAAATAGTTCTATTGAGTAATGATTCAAAGCTTGAATAGTAGAGTGCTCATTCATAATAAGATTATGAATTAACAGTTTATTAAAGAATCATTGAAAGTCAAGGATAAAGATGTAAAAAGAAAGGTAAATGGAAAGTGAATCTAGCTCTTATTTTGAGCTAGAAAAAAAATAAATAGAAAATAAGAAGAAAATAGATAATAGAAAATAATAAAACTTTAAAAAATAAGAATAAAATAGGAAAAAAAAACATAAATACACCAAACACCCATTTTGAGGGTATTTTATACATTTTTTAAGTAAAAAACCTGTATAATTTTTTTAAAGTTAAGGGCCCAAGTGTTGCACCATAACATTATCATCATAGGCGCGCCGTCATGAGAGGACAGGGGTAGCTAATCCCAAACCAAACATGACATCATAACTTATCATAACATATACATATCTTGGGTGTGCAACACTTATTTAGGTGATACATATACATATATACATATACTTTAATGTTTTTGAAAAACATCATCAAAACATGCATAAACTTTCATGCCTTCAAAAACTTCATAATAATACTTCATGAAAACTCATCATGAAAAATCATCATAAACCATCATGAACATAGATTTCAAACTTTTCATAATACTCATACTTTTCATAAAATTCATCATGTTACAGGTGAGAATGTACTTACCTCAATAAGCTTACTTAACCTTAATTTTGTAGGTGACGACGCCGCGGTCTCGATGTGCTCACTTCACATTGTGTTCATGTCATACATTCATAAAATGGCAATTAACATTTATTTTCAATGAATTAATCACCACAACATAACATCCATTTCATATAACATCACATTTACATTCATTTCTTGAAAACATAAATTTATAACATATTTCATTAACTTTAAAACATTTAAAAAAAACTATCAACACAATTACATTTCTGACTTACAAGAATTCACAATTTAATAACTTAACATACACACATAATTAGAGCACCAAATTTTGCAAGAACAAAGTAAAATATAAACACATTACCATGATTTTTCTTTAGTCATAATAATTCCATTTGGCATCTAAAACAAATCATATAACATTCAATATAAAATCTGCCAACAATAGTTAGGCAGTAAATAATTCTTAACTCAGGTCCATTTTTCACATTTTCATGTCATAGAAAAATTTGCAAAAATTAACACATATAATAGACATATAGAACTATAACATATCTAAAAATCACATTTAAATAAATTCCATATAGCTCAAATCGTGCATTATATTGCAGCGACAAAAAATAACATCCTATGTGTAAGCAGTGAGGTTCATGCATATATCATTTTCCAATAATTAAAATAAAATTACTATGACCCCAAAATTCATATTACACGTCATTAACATATAATTATAGAACCACAAAATTTCACATCACCAAATAAAAATCATTAAGTCATTTAAAACTTCATCCAATAATAATCCCTCAATTTTATGGATAAAACAGTCCTAAAAACCTAGTTACAATAAAATTCCATAACATAAAATATTAATCAAATCATCACCAAAATTTTCAGTCTAATACTTAACATATATATATAAACATATTCACTAAATTTCGTGCAAAATAACCTTAATTTGCATTATGAACAAAAATGACATTCTTATGCAACATAGACAATCAGCAATAATTTATTATGAGGTGAAGAGCATGATTATTTAATATCTTAGCCTACATAACACGAAATGGAACGAAATTTGGAGCAACATCACATAGCATATTCATGAAAATCATATTAAAATTTCAGAGCAAACGGAAATTTGTAAGCAAAGATATAAGGGTCGGAACATAAAGACAATTCAACATTACTGTTTAGCATAAATCAACAGTGAGTGACAGAGAGAATAAAATTCATAAATTTTCATAGAAAAATCCAATTGAGGTGAAATTTTGAGGGTTAACACATAACACATACATGAATAACATATAAAAAATTCAGAGCAAAACGAAATTCCTAGATGAAGATAGTGTAGTCGAATTAAAGAGAAGAAATACCGAAAAGAATGAGCCCTTACCTTAGAACGATTTCTTCTCAAAACTCCTTGAATTAACGCCAAAGAAATTACAATATTTCTAACAAATAATAGCAGGGGAAATTTGAGAGGGAGAAGAAGAAAGAAACATGAAGAAAAAAGAGAGAGTGAGAAAGAAAACGTGAGAGAAAGAGAAAGAAAAGAAAAATGTCTAAGAGAATTTTGAGTGTGGGAAATTCACGTGAATGAGAAAAAAAAAATAAGAGGGAATGTCTGTACTATAATTTCAGAAATCCTTTGATTAAAATTAGGCAATTACTCATGAAAATGGAGGGAATTAAGGAAAATCATTTGATTTAGCTCCACTTACCATGTTTCACAATTTCAAAAGAGGAAATCATATTTAATTAATCAAATCAACTAAAAGTCAAACAATTTATTTCCTAAAATGAGGAAATTAATCCAAAAAATATGCCAATCAATCAACAATCATTATCCAATCACATAATCATCCTTGTCACAAATTTTGAGAAATTTCTGCTGACTGCTCGTCAGCTGTCATCGGCCTGCCGATGTCCCACTTCGACCTGCCGATTTTTGAAGTCCGGCCTGCCATTCTGAAGGGGTCATTTTGGCCTGCCAAACTAAATGGTTCAGTCTGCTGATCTGCCATAACATACCAAAATTCATCAAAACATTAAATTATCATAAAATTATGATTAAACATATAACATTAATAACATGAACACTAGAGCACATCAATTTCACGTGAGCGTCACCTGTCATAACACTTAAAATAAAATGGTTAGTGCCATTATATTATATATCATAACACATAACATAAATAAAACACTTAATGTCATTACTAATATTACATAATCCGTTACACATTTGTCATAAATTATTGTAACACCCCCTTTACGGACGTCACAGATGTCGTTACATTCATTCTTTAAAACATTAATTGGAGCAAACTATTGTAACTGATAACATGCATTTGAAACCATAGTTTGGAAAAGCATTCCCAGGATCCGTACTAAATTTTTTTTTTTTATACAATTCTCAAGAAGTTATAATTAGTTAATTATAACAATTCGTTTTTCCACAAACATTCTGTAAATAGTTTGCTAATATCATTGAAAATTAAACTGACATTTGAAAACAAAAAATAAAATTTGTTTGAACACAGCTCGGCCGACAGGCCGAACTTTGGATTTTGGCAGGCCGAACTAGACCGGCAGGCCGAAGGTCACCCATCGGCAGGCCGTCCGAGGCTTTGCAAAATGGGGTTTTAAAATCAACATGATCGGCAGGCCGATCAAAATTATTCGGCAGGCCGAACAAAAGAAAATTTTGTTTTAAAAAAAAAATAAGTTTTAAAGCTTCAAATGTGGAAGAAAATTTTTTTAAAAATACATTAAACAAACATTCACAAAATTTATAAAACTTATCCTTAAATTATAAACATACTCAAATTCATAAATCATGGATTATTTCATTATAGACTCTTTCCTTGGCGTTCTTCCATTTGCAAATCATCTTTCTTAGCTCACACGCCTGTCAGTGTCCTCCGCCTACTCCATAACTTTCTTACCCTTATCTGCAACATGATGTAAAACTTTGAATAAGCTAAAGCTTAGTAAGTACATTGTAATTCTCACAACTTAAAACATTTCATGAACATCATCATCATCATCATCATCATAATAGTGCACTAGGCACATTTTCATAAGAACATATCTTTCATTACATCAACCATATTAAAACTTATTCATTTTATCTAAAGGGCCCAAGTGTTGCACCATAACATCATCATCATAGGCGCGCCGTCATGAGAGGAGAGGGGTAGCTAATCCCAAACCAAGCATGACACATAACATATCATTTCATAACTTAACATTTCATTGGGTGTGCAACACTTATTTAGGTGATACATATATACATACTTATACTTTCATACTTTGAAAAATATTATCATGAAACATGCATAAACTTTCATGCCTTAAACTTTATGAAAAATCATCATGAGAAATCATCATAAAACCATCATAAAAATGGATTTCAAACTTTTCATAAAAATCATACTTTTCATAAACATACTTTTCATAAACATATCATATTGCAGGTGAGAATGTACTTACCTCAAATGAGCTTACTTAACCTTACTTTTGTGGGTGACAACGCCGCGGTCTTGATGTGCTCACTTCTCAAAGTGTTCATGTCACTTCTCAAAGTGTTCATGTCATACATTCATAAAATGGTAATTAACATTTATTTAATAAATAAATTACCATAATATAGCATCCATAATAACCATTTCATAAAAACATCATACATACATTTTCATTAACCATAAAACATTGAAACAACATTTTCAACACATTTATATTTCTGACCTCCATGACATTAAAAATTAATAACTTAACATACACACATAATTTGAGAAGCAAAATTGGCAGGAACATAGATAACATATATACTTGTCACCATGATTTTTCTTTAGTCATAAAAACCTCATTTAGTAATCTAAATAAATCACATAACATTCAACATGAAATCTGCCAGCATTAAATAGGCTGAGAACACATTTTTAATTCTGGTCCATAAATCACATTTTCATAGCATAGAAAAATTCACAAAAATTACCACATATTATATACACATAGAACTATAGCATATCCAAAAATCTCCCATAAATAAATTCTTAACACTTCAAACCATGCATTGGAAGGCAGAGACCAAACATAGCTATAAACAATTTTGGACAGTGAATTACATGCAATAATAATTCCCAAACAATTAAATTAAATTTATTTGGACCTCAAAATTCATTATGACATCATATTCACATATAATACAGTGCCTCCACAATTTCTCATCACCATATAAAATCATATAATCATACAAAAATATTATACAATAAAAGTTCAACAAATTTACTGTAATAACAAATTAAATACCTAATATTCATAAAGTCTCTATAACTCTTAATATATTAATCAAATCATCACCATATTTTACAGTCCTTTACTTAACATATATATAAACATGTCCACCAAATTTCGTGCAAAACAATATTCATTTGCAACAAAAACAACACCCATACTTTTGTGCAACATAAACAGTCGGCAACAATTTACTGTGAGTAGTGGAGAGAAGAAAATTCATAACTTTTTATAGAAAAATCAAAATAACGTGAAACTTGGAGAAAAATCACATAACACATGCATAAATAACATATAAAAATTTCAAAGCAAGATGATACTCCTAGACGAAAATATAGCAGTCGGTTTGAAGAGGGAAAAATTTTTAGAAGTGCTGAAAAATAAACTCATACCTTAAAACAAATTCTTCCTTAAGCTCCTTCGAATTAATCCAAAGAAATTTTTAATATTTTAACAAAGGATTGCAGGGAAATTTGAGAGGAAGAAG
>CAMOHE010051838.1:0-34442 GCA_946598075.1 Artocarpus hirsutus | reverse complement strand
AATATTCACACAAAAATTAATTAGATTAATTATATTTTAAATAATATGATTTATTTAAAATAAATTTAAAATAGTTTTAAATTCAAATTATATAATGTGGTTAGGACCACATTATAAAATTATTCCATAGAGAAGGTCTTTATGGTAATTTAATTTTTTGGCACATGTTTAAAAAGGGAGATAAATAAGTAAATAAAAGGGAAATGATATGGTCAACGTATGGGAGAGATTTTCTCTTTCCCATATCTTATCTCCAACTCATTTCCTTCCAAATATGGGTGTTGCCATGTATATCCCACATTATGTGGGATGTTATCCCTTTTTATTTAATTTATTTAAAAAAAAAATAGAAATGCACACTCGTTTTAGTTCATCATAATTTGGAGAACATTGAAAAAGACTTGTGGTGTTTCCACGAATTTCTAAGAGATTCGAAATAATTGAAAAGAATTGTTCTTCTTCTAATTACGTTATGTTTCCATATTCTTTTATTCATATATTGCATTAAATTAATAATGGGTATAGATCATAAAAAAAAAAATTTAATATATGATTCGATCTTCTTCATGCTTCTGCTAAATTTTTCTAAAATCTAGTTTGCGAAACCAACAGGATTCACTTAGAGTGTTTAAGAAATAAATTTGAACTCGATATCAAATATCTGGATTTTTTTTTTTTGTATATTATATGGATGATTCGATCCGCAAGAATCATGATTGAGAATTGTTTAATCGTCTTTCTCCGAGGAAGAGGTGAAACATAATCAACTTGAATTCGTGACAATTATTCGAAATAAAACGAGTTCAAACAAACACTGTAGTATAAGATGTAAGAACTTTATATTATAACACATTTTTGCTTTATCTTGTAGTATAAGAGAGTTTTACATTGTAAATGATGTGAACTTAGAAATTTGAAATGTTTTGCCAAACACAAAGTATATTTATTGTTTATTGACACTCTACCGTCACAAATTATTTCAGCGGACGCTAAAGATTTATATTATTGTTTATTGGTTTTTTTTTTCTCTGAGTTTCCAAAGTTAATTAAATTAGGATTGACTAATTTAACTAAAAATTTGAACGCTAATGCTACATTAATGAGAAAATAAAAACGCCCGGTCGTTTTGCAGGCATGAATATAAAACTCCACTCGTCAACAAGATTCAGTCTCTTTCTCTTATCACGCCTGCAAAATCACCTATTGTTTCAATATATGTGTGTATGGACTTATCCGGTTAGTCAACTTCCTTGATGTTAACTGGTTTGTTTGTTCAATCGATTGATCAAGCTTTAAATCAGGACAAAGTCCTGATAAGCAATAACGTAAGATTCTTAGAGCTTAAGAGAATAATTTAAGGAGTAAATGCTGACAAAACAATAATAGAAAGTCTTTAGTGCTTGATAAAATAATTCAGGAATAAAATACCAAGAGCAAAAATTTAGAGGGCATAAGTGCATATTTGTCATAAACATTTTTTTTAAAACAAAAAAATAACATTCATCCTACTTTCTTATATGATAATGCTTGTGGGAACACGATGTGATTAAAATTTCCTATTCACAAGACACAACTTTTAATCCTCTAATTTTTAAGTATTGTTAAATTATATTGTTTTATGTTTTGTTTGAGAGAGTGGTTCAAACTATATAATTTAAAACGCAACAGTGTAAAGCTCTCACATGCTACAGTGTGTTGTTTTAACCATATAGTTTTAATCGCGCTTCCAAATACTCTATTAATCTAATACGATTTCATAATTTAAATTTATATTTTAATTTTAATTTTAATTTTATTTTTATATCTTATCTCAGTGTTAAATTTTCCAAGGATGTATTGGCGTGTGAATCAAATTTTCAGTCACCTTCAAGATTATCACATTAGTTTGTGACCAAAGACTTTCTTTTCAAGCAAATATATACTATAAGAAACTGATACTCCAAGTGTTACTAATGTAATACTTTTGGTTAATTTTAGAAACGGTTGATGACTCACTGTCAATCACTAGAGTCCTTAAAAGTTTGAGTCTTTTTTATTTATTTATTTATTGAAATGAAGCTGTAAAATTTGATTAAAGCTGAAACAAAGTCATTACAAACAACTTTGGATAGCCATCTATCCAAACGGAGGAAGCAGCATTGGTCAAACCGTATCCTGCCAACAAATGCGCCACCCCGTTAGCTAACCGTGAAACAAAACTGCAAGACGCTTTACAAACAGACAATAAATCACAAATGTCTCCAATTGGAATCAACATACATCCGATTCCACTTCCAGATTCTCCCTATCCTTTTTGCAAGGCAAACTTGAGACCATTTCTCACGGCACAACACTCTGCAATGAAAGGCGAAATCTTCCCTTGTTGCTGGATTAAAAAAGCACCACAAACAGTGCCCTCGACGAGTTTCTCAGCATACCTTCTGTCGAGAACACGCCTGCATTGACATCTCAGGCGGCATCCACATTCAATTTGAGCTTCCCAGCAGCAGGTGGTTTCCAGTTTTCAGAGACCGGCGGTTTAGGAGTGGTTGGAGCTTGATGAATGACCTGGCATCGCCGGTTTTCGCCAGTTAATTTGCTTGCTTTATCAATGAGCACCTCCACCGGATTAGTGACATAATTAAACACAAAATTATTTCTCTCCTTCCAAATAAACCAGGCTAGAATGCAGAAGAATTCAATAGTTTAAGTCTGGAAACAGTTTATCACGTTTAAACAAACGCCTTCAAAAGGTGGGCACCGAACTTTCTCCGCTTAATGCCAAAGATAAGAATAATATTTTTGAGTGTTAAAAATATAACAAAATATGAATAATATTTAACTAGCAGAATGTTATTTTACACTTTTTAGTCAAAATCACGTACAATTTTGTGTTTTATTACTAAAATACTATTTCTTTTGTTCACGTAGGCATATTTTATCATCTTTTTTTTACATTGAACTTGTAAAAATAACGAAAACTAAAGCAAATTGATAGATTAAGGATTAAGTTTAGAACCTTTTAAAAGCAAAAGACTAACAGAATTGAGGATAAAGTTCACTGTGAGATTAACCATGATACTTTAGCAAGCAGTAGATAGTAATAGCGGCAATGTTTGTAATATCGCTCTCGTCGTTGGTGAAATGAAACCGAACAACATGGTTCCTTTTTCAGTAGCGACATAATCGCAGACACTGTGGATGCCACGTCTACTGTTGTCGTTTTCCAAAGGACAACGTTTTTGTTTTGTTTTTGTTTTCGTGTCTCTTTTTGAAGGACGACGTTTTGGTTTTGGCTCACACAAAACGACACCTTATTTAAGTTTCTTGGACGTGATGTACACTTTTATCAGTCTCTGATGCAGATGCCATTGTTTACTAAACGGCTGCCGCACTAATCCTAGCAAGCATGTTCACACGTAGTCATTGGAAAAACTATTTGCTTGTTTACGTATTAAATAATATTTGCTTGTTGGGAAACCATATTTTGTGGCCAACCTATTAATATAACAATTATATTATAACTGTTTAATTATAATAGGTTATTTTAAGTAATCCATTTATGGATAGTTCATAGGCTATTAATTGGATATGTGTTTAATGAATGAATACCCAATATTGACCCAATTAAATTCTATAAGATACTAGTAAAAAAGTACATAAAGGCTTTATAGGTTAGGCCCCCTAGTACATCAAATCATTTTATTAGCTTTCTCCTCTCCCCATCAAGAACAGAAAGAACCATTAAAGAACTAAGGCAATAAATTCTGCAAAAAAGTTGATAGTTGCTTCCATAAATGTAGGTATTTATTCCTAATTCAGTTTTTTGATAACTTGGTATGGTATGATCTTATCATCGTGATATAATTATTTTAGGGTTTTACAAAATTATGAATATCTAGAACTAAAGAATTCTAACATTGCATACGTAATATCTGTGGCCATGATTTTTGAAGTTTGGTACATAATTCTTCATTTCCTAGATTTGTAAGTTGTATAACAATATATATTATTATTAACAGTTAACATCAGTGGTGTCTAAATTTTGAGATCTATTTCACTTTGCTCTCTAAATTATAAAAACCACTTCTTTATTTTTTTGAACTTTTAAAACTTCTTATTTTATCAACTAAACTTTAAAAACTACTTCTTTACACCTCTTCAACTTTCAAAACTCCTCATTTCATCCCTTGTACCTTTGATTTTATATTTAGATAGACGGAATTAAGCTTACATGATTTGCATATATGAGTGATAATATCTTATTTTAGCCCGTCTATATGCAAATCATGTAAGCTTGATTCCGTCTATTTGAATGAAAAATTGAGAATTCATGGAGTAAAATGAGGTGCTTTGAAAGTTTATGAGACAAAGTGTTAATTTTTAAAGTTTAAAGAACAAAGTAAAGAGTTTTAAAAGTTTAAGAGACAAAATGGGAGAGGGCCTAAAATTTAAGAATCATTAGTATTAATAATCATATCACATATATAATCCTTAAACAACTGCATCAATTTCATACAAATCTCAATAAATAAGGTATAAAAAACACATACACATATGTACAAAATTGACTACATATCAACATGAAAGTTATATTTACATTTAATCGCCGTAAAATTTTACCACGACAAAAAAAGCAATAAAATTGACGAAAATCCTCGCTTTCATTTCTCAAACTCTTTGTTTCTGCTGGCTAATTCTAACATCACGACAATAATTAAGCTCAATATAATCACGAAATATCTGATGTCTTCAACTAACTTATTGTAACTGGTATTGGTAGGCATATGGGCTTTAATTTAAAATAGTCGGTGATGCAAACGCCTAGACCGGCACCCTTTTTGTTAACCTTCTTTGATGGTCAGCCATGTAAGTTTCAGAATAAACACAAGGCAATATATACAAATCACTTTGAGAAAAAGACAACAAAAAAAAAAAAAAAAAAAAGAAAAGAGGAAGAAAAGGGCAAGAAGGAAAAGATAACAATAGCCACATACTTTACTTTTGTGAAACATTAATGTTTAAAGAACAAATTAATGTATCTTGTTTTGTCATATTGGTTTCAATTCGGCTACACTATTAATATCAATTAATGTTTCCACATGGAGGTGCATAATTCGATGCCCTATGCAGCATTCTGGGAACTTTAAGTCTGTCGGTGTCAAATATTCACTAGTAGGCTGCTTGTTCCAGCTTTTTATTTCTTTGTTCCCTTCTTAATCTTTTCACAACAATACAAATTATAAATAAAAACTTTCAATTTTATGTTGTTCCTTTTTTAGAGCGTGGAAGAACTACTTTACAAACTCCAACACCAAGAAGGTCTCGGTACGTAGAAAGAGACTGAACAACACTAACAACATTTTATAGACTCCATTATTCAACAAAATATGGGCCAGCATTGATCTATTACTACATGACTCTCAATAAATGAAGAGAAATCGATACATACATACATAAATACAGGCATGCATGCATACATACATGCAAGGCATGCATGAATTATTGAATGAATTGTAAAACTCGTTGTAGAATCCAACGTCATGATAGTGTCAGAAGTTTTCACAAACTTTATTTTTATTATCGTACAAAATGGATTTTTTTTTTCAGGAAGAAGGACTTTTTGGAAGCTACCATGGAGCTTTTTAAAAAACACTACCAATTTAAATATATATAGTGTCTACAAACATATTTTGTAGATTATATATGACACGAATATTATATGAATTGCAATGAAATTTTAATCAGATATGTTAGTCTTATAAAACTATTTTTTTATGTATTGAGATTTCTATATAATTTGTATGATGTTTTTGTACAGTACTTGTACATTTATGTATTTCTTTAATAATATTTATTGTATCCCACAATATCAAAAAGAAAACTTATTAAGTTTTAAAACAAATGTTCAGTTTTTATAATTTTTCTCTACATTTTCGCAAACATTGATATTTTCCCACCAGACTTCTTTAAAGAATTTGGAGTACCAATATTTCTGTACACGCATGCATATAATTCTTGACCGCGTTGCGCAGTCAACTCAAAGACTTAGTAACAGCTTAAAGACAAAAAAGGCAATATTTGCTATTTAGACCGAATTTGCAAGGCTTTCTAAAAAAGAAAAGCTCGTTTGAAGTCTTGAGAACGATAACATGAAAAAAGGAAAATGCTTCGAAGTTCCATTGTTTGTAACTTTTTGTGTACGTTGTTGACATATTTTTCTATAATAATGTTGAGATTGATTTTCATTTTTTTGGTATTATTTTTTATTTTGTATTTACAATGGTTGATAATGGTTTACTCTTAAATTAGAACTTTTTATTATTATTATTATTATTTATCATTATGGTTTTTAAACCAAAACCTTTTTATTGTAGATTCACAAATAACAACGGTTATTATTTGTGTCATTTGCTCCTACTTTTAACAACGTTTGAAAAAGCAATCGACAATGGATTTTTGTAACACTCTGCTTTTATCCGTCGTCTATCAATAATGTTGTGCTAGCGTTCTTATTTCTATGAGAATGTCTAGCTAGGTGAATCGAGGCCGTGGGAGAGGTTAACCATCTAAATGGTTATATTCAAGTATGGTATTACCTAATTAGATTGATTAGTACAATCAATTTAGAGAAAATTACATGCTATGCCACACTTTCAAAAGTTTTATTTATCTATGTCACACTTAGAAAAATCTATGCTACACTTTCATTTATATTACTTGTTAAGTTATATCACAAATAAACATGTGTGATGTTTATAAAAAGTAAATTTTAAAAGATGTCGTTTATAAAAATTCCTCATCAATTCAAGCAAGGTGTATTAGCGATAATTGTAGTTAATAATAATTTGTTATACATATATTAGTAGTACCTATTGTACGACGTGGCTAAGAATGATAGTTTCAGCTTATGTATAAGTTCCTAAACAAAAACATGCAAATCAATGTTTAGGTTACCAACCTTCACCGCCACAAAGCAGTATTTAATAAAAAATATACCTCTCTTTGCATCGTGAAAGGGATTTGGTATATAAAAAAAAAAAAAATACACGTCTTACGGATTTGTTTGCTTTGTTACGTTTGTTTCGTCGACTTTGCAATAATGTAATAATGGCATAATTACAACAAAATGATAAACGGCTGACTGGATTACTTATGCAAAGAATATTTATATATCATAAGGTTTGAAATATGTGTTGAATAAAGAAAACACAAAAGATCAAATTCCACGAAACAGACTTTGATCATTATAGGAACGGCCAAGGAATCAAAAACAATATTGTCTCAATAATCAGTTGCGATGTTGGAATCGAGCTTCTTGGAAGCAAGAGCAAAGTCAAAGGTTGAAAAAGCAAAAAACGTTGATCATTATGCTTTAAAGAAAAGCTAGCTACTTTATAAATATACGTGTACATATTTAACTTTGGCAGGTCCATATATATATGCAAAGAAAAAAAAACTAAAACTATGTAAGTTTTATTTGATTCAACGTTCTTATACAACCACCGAGTGGTTGTCCTCATGATCCGCATATACTGACATATACATATACACACAAACACATATATATTGCATGAAAAATGGTACCAAAGTTTTTTTAAAGGAAAAAATAAGAACGCTCATGTGGCTTAGTCAAAGATGCACGAGAAGGGGAGGACTTAAAAGCAAGTGCTTTTCCCTCTTTTTCTGTTTTATCCTCCTTTTATTTATTTATTTTTGCTTTTTTTTTTTTTGGGGTGGTTTTTGGCATCAAGGAATTTGGAGCAAACTTCACATGAGTTGCGTGTGACTGTCTCCCATGTTAGAGTATGAAGTGTGAACACTGAAAAATCAACCCTGACATTTTGTCACATTAACCAACTCTCTTCCTTTGTGATAGCAGCAACTACATGGAACAACAACAAGAAAAAAAAAAAAAAAAAAAAAAAAAGAAAAAAAAAAGAAGAAAAAGTGCTCTTTTCCCAACAACTATTTTTCCTCCTTATTTCTTTTAATAACGAGTATTGGGGTAATGGGGTTTGTTTGTTAATTATTTACCCCTCCTTTTTTGGCTCATCACTACCATAATAATAATGTAAATTGTTATGGTGGTTTACTAGGGAAGACTCAATAATTGCTTTGCCTTGCTTTTTCCTCAAAAAGAGTCAAAAGATTAAACTACACATGCATAGAGTAGCATTAGCATATAAAGCAACGCATGGTGCAAAATTAGCAGCCACAATATTATACATGACATGACAAGACAATTTTGATCAGTTCAAAATCTTATCTCTTCTGCCACTTAAGACATATCAATACAATTATATAATATATTATATATTTAATTTCCATATAAGTTTATTCAACCCATGAGATTAGTTGGTGGATCAACGTAAATGTGTACAAAAATAATATCTACCACAATCACATTGTCGGTTAATGGTATCATGGTTTCAAAATAAATAAAGAATGGACTCCACTTCATACATATCAGATCCAACCTTCCCATTTTATAAAAAAATAATCTTCTTAGTCTATGATATTAATCATGTGATACCTCCAAATGTCTTGATATGGACCAAATAAATAATAGCGTACGCTTGTGTTAGATTTTGATGCTTGACTAGGGAAAATAAAATTATTTATAACTCTTTGGATGAATTTGATTGGGAACAACCACATAAGACTGCTGCTCAAACAGTGACAAAGGACGACTTATTGTGAACATGAACACCTTTTATTCCTTCTTTTTCTTTTTTTAATTTCGTGAACGTAATAAGGCCTTTTATATCTAGACAAATCCACTTACAATACGACCGAATCACTGGGCCATGTTGCCCACCAAGAAGTGTTGTGGTGGTCCAAAGACCATTCTTAGGTAAGTGGTCTTGCACATTCGATGTATACATAGATACATATTTATATATATAGGTAACGGCTACGGTTCTCACCATCAGACCATCCAAACAATGTAACATTTTTTGATAGGGTAATAACATGTTATATTAAATATAACATCAAATTATAATCATCTAATGTGGCATATTTTGTTTTAAAAAAGGGATATACTATATTCTTAATATAGAGACACCAAATTACAAAAAAGTGTGAAAGATTTAAAATAGTTATGTTTTTTTGGGGAACATTATGACTCCAATTGGGAACCATAGTTGAACCGAAAAATTCAGTTAAGACACAAACTGATGCTTGACAACGTCAAAAGAAAAAATCAACTAGAACAATTAGTCTAAATTAAAATTCTCAATTCAAGTGAATTATAACACCCCGAAACTTAATTAAGTACGATTAGTCTGTGAAATGGGGAATTAGTGTGCCAAATTTGTAATTTGTTTTTAATCTAATTATTATGTGATGATTTCCTAATCAATTTAAATTTTAAATTACTTTAACTATTTTTATTATTTATATTTCCCATTTTGAATTTTTAGAACAAAACAAATTTTCAAATGTCAAATACGTCCTTTTTGTAAAACTATATACGCACATGGTTTTCATCTCTCTCCCTCTTCTCTCAGCTTTCTCTCAGCTCTCTCTCTCTCTTCTTCCACGCTCTCTCTCCCTTTTCCTCCCTGCGTTTTCCCTTTCTCCCTCCTCTCTCTTTGATTCAAAAATTTTAAATCTGAGCATAGATTCTTAGCTAGATTGAAGGTCAAGGAACGTGATTAAGCTTCCGTAAACTCGTTTTAAAGCTCCGATTCGTAGTAAATTCTTTTTTTTTCAAATTTTGCTTAAAATTTTCTAAATTTCTTTGAAACATTGTGATTCTAAGTTAGTAGAACTCCTAACATCTAGAATCTAGGTTTGGTTTGATGAAAAATAGATTAAAATCAAGTTTTTTTATTTTTCTTTATTTTTCTCATTTTTAGATTTCTTTAAAAATTTCTATGCAAATCTTGTTTAAATGTGTTTAAAAGTGTTTTAATATATGTTTCTATTATATATGAATGTTTTCTATCCCTGAGAATTGAGAAAACAGATTAGAAATGAAGATTTGAGCTTGGAAGGCCGAAGCTCGAATATAAAAATTTTCAGATTTTTTAGTTCGTTAAGCTAGATTCGTGAGTCCGGTAGGCCAGACTCATCCATTCGATAGGCAGAATTTGAGAACGGTTCGGTAGGCCAGTCCCAATTTGTTGGTAGGTCGAATTAAACAGTTCGGTAGGCCGGACTAGGGAATCTGACAAGTCGATCGGGCCTTGCAAAAATTTATCATTTTTCACCCGTTTTAGTTGTTTTAAAAACCAAATTGAGATTTTAACCTTATAATATAATTTTATAAACATAAATGGCTAGAACACCTTGAAATAGCTCAATAGTGTAGAATAACCTAAGCTAGATATTGATGAACTTAGTTTATATTTAGGTCATTCGTGATTCCGTGGGGATAAAGTATAGCTGGTCGGGACTGCGGTGCTGAGTTACGATGCAGAATATCAAGGTAGGACTTCTATCCCTTTATTTGGTAGTCAGGTTTTTAAATAGTTTTGGCCTTAAAGATCCTTTCAAAATGTTTTCAATAAATAACAAAATGTTTTAAATATTTTCAAAGGAAGCCTCTGGCCACAAAATGATTTCTTTCAATTTGATTTTTAAGGAATGAAAAAAAAATGAATTTCTTTGTATTTTTCATTTCTTGTCTAAGAATGAATGTTCATAATGAATCACATAATGAATGTAATTGAGAATATTTGGTAACATAGGATTTAAATAATAATAAATACACATAAGGGCATGATGCCATTGAAACACCCGTTATTTTAACAGGTATGATTTTTATAAAAAATCATACGAATAAAATGTCACTTTAGTATTTCTTACCAAGTCTCCATAGGAAACATTCAAAATTTACCTATAACCCACTTCTACCAATATTGTCCCCCTACATTAATGCTGAATTAAGTAGCCTCTTTCTCATTTGGCTAAAGGTCTCCGCCGAAGACATAGAATTAATTCACCTCAATTACTATGAGACATTGATATATTTTCTCAATCACCTTTTTGATGCTTCCTTCATCTTTTTCCACAATTTGTCCCATTTGCCCCCTCAATCATGTAGACATTATTTACTAAAAGTCTCTAGAGGAGACATGATAATATTTTCTTTTGATGCTCATTTGTTTATTCCTACCACTTTCTCCATAAACCTACAATTATCTCTCGCTCCTTAATTATCTTGATGCCTTTTTATTCAACCATCACTACCTTCTTCTCTAGTTTTTCATCCTCTCCCTTTCTCACTTCAATTTCTAACTAAAGACACAAAGCATAAATCTTTCTTTGCAGCCAAAGTAACTATAATTTCCAGCCATGTTTGAAGTTGTTTTGGAGTCAATTCAAGCTTGATTTTTACCCGAACTTTGGTGTTTTTCAAATGAGTTTTGAGTTAGGTTTTCTTTAATTTAAACTTAGTTTTTAGTATGTGTTTCTCCATCTTTAATGTATAATTTTCGTGTTCAAAGTTCATGCAAATTTCTAATTATGTTAGCATGTATATTTGAGCATTTATGAACAAAAACTTGAGTCTTGAATTTAAACCGACAACCAACCTTTATTTTGGTTTGATGATGATTTTGATATAAAACTCATGAGAATATGATTATTATGATTATATAATGCATGCTGCATATTTTAGAATGATTTTGGGATTTTGATCAAGGATAATATGCTTTGAGTTAAAGAAGAACTTGACATTCCATAAACTTTGTAATACCTCCATAGGCAGTGGCTCTTTCTTGAAATTCTAGGAGTTGATGAAAATGAATTTTGTAAATTGGTTTATATATTTAAAAAGTAGACATCCTAAGCTTTCCAACGAGCTATCATGAGCCTAAATTGGAGTTGTATTTTATTTTCTATGAATTTTTCAATTCTCATATTGAAAACTAATAAACCTACCGGTGGCAGTATATCACCCGTCTACCTTAAGTAAACCACCTGTTAACTCATGTGCTAATTGTAGATAGTGAACCCAACTTTGCTCACATTTTAATCCCTTAATATCTTGCAACCTTTTTAACACAATCCTAAGTGATTTATTAATCCTATTAGAGACTAAAATATGTAGATTTACACATAATTCATTTATGGATGTGGTTATATGTTGTGCTTTAGTTTTAATTGTCTTTATGTACGACTTAGGATCAAGGGTGTGTAGAGCTAACATTAATTAATTATGATATTAAAAGATTGTTAAGAAGCTTAAAAGGTAGGAATTCTATTACTCATCTTTTGCGAGGTTTTTATGGAATTAAAATTGATTGTGTTACCACAAAATATATGTATCTATGTTGAACTGTTATTATATGATAATCACATATGAAACTATGACATGAACTCGCTCTGTATTGATTAGCGAAAAACATAATGAATTAACATATGTTGTTATAAGTTGGGAAGCATAGTTAGGAAAATTGACTCATTAAATAATGATTAAACATTGAGAAATGGTGAGACGTGAAGAGGGCGGCGGTTACGTCTTTGGGCACAAATACCCTAAAAGGTAAAATAGAGGGAGGTGATGACGCTTCCTTAGGTCGAAAGTCCTAGAACATACTGTACATGAATCGACTTGGTGAGGAGTCGGGGCTTGATGTCCCCTCACTGGAATACCCTCGGAATGTTTGGAGGGTAGCCAAGCACGCCCAGTTGGGTTTCAATAAGTTGAGTGATATTTTATGTAATGTGGATACCTATGAATAATGATGAATATTAATATTGTATATATGTATATGTATGAAACTTGCTAATGATTAACTATGGTATCCACAAAATATGATCATAATAAATCACATAATTTGGATAATGATGAAAACTAACTAACCATGCAGATTTATTGTGGTAAAGAATAAAACCTTAAGGTGAGTAATGGTTTTTCCTACGAAACATGTTGTCGCTCATTCCCTTATATTTTCCTCTTTTCAGGACTCACTAAGTATGAGATGGTTACAAGAAAAATAGTTGAGGAAACTATGTAGTTATATTACGTTGGAATTGCTTCGAATGTAAAGAATGATCTGCATGATAATGTAAGCATCAATTGTTACTTTATGTGACTGTAGTAAAACTTATTGAGGGTTGAAATGATGATGATGACAGTTGTATATTATTAAAATTTAAAGTGCTACATTAAACTGTGGTTTATTTATTTGTTTATGTTTTATTTTTATTTTGAAAGTTTCTATTTAAGTTCCGGGCAAATTACTTTGATATTTTATTTTTATTTTTTGATTTTTATTTTATTTATTTAAAAACTGTTAACCTCCATATAGGGGCGTTACAGCCATAATCAGAGATTTGGTCGTGTAGAGTACAACATTGGGAGCATGTTTTGAAACCCAGTTGGGCCACTATAGTGGTGACTTATATGGTTTGCCTGAAAGAGACAATAAGATTCTTTCTAAATAAACAAAGAACTATTTTGGTAAGAACGATTTAAATGAATTATTTGTTTATTTATTTATCAAATTCTGTTTTTTAAATACTTTTTGAAGTGCGAAATTTTATATCTAAATTAATGTTTTTCTAAATTTTAGTCATATTGAGCCATTCACTCTCATTTTTTTTATCTGTTTTAAAACTTTTCCCCTTGACGAATTGCAGCTTAGGATAAACAGGGAGGCAACTAGGCAACAAGTAAGTCATAGGAATACCGTTTTAGGTTATTGCTTTATTCAAATCAAGACATGTATTATTTAAACTTTTATCTTTCATATTGGACTATGATTGTAATATTTTATTGTCAATACCATATGTGTGCACTAATATAGGTCCGGTGGGGCCCGACTTATGTTTGATTGTCTTTAATATTTTATTTTCTGAGTAACTGTTTTAAAATAATAATAACTGTTTTAAAATGTTTTAAACTATCACATTTTTCAAAATAATAATAATAATAATAATAACAACTCAAATCATTTAATTAGTGTTTTTAATCAAAAAATCTACTTTAATTAACTCAATTAATCAACTACGTTACTACCTGTATTTAGGGGTGTGAAATGAATAGTTTTTATTGTAACAAATGCGTTTGAATTGAGAATTTCAATTTAAATTAACTGATCAAATTGATTTTTTCTTTTAACGTTATCAAGTACCAGTTTGTGTTTAGAGTGAATTTTTAGGTCCACACTATGGTTGCCAAACAAAGTAGCAATATTTCTTAAAAAAACATAGCTATTTCAAATCTTCTACTTTTATTAATTTGGTGTCGCTACATTAATTTATGTTATATTCTTTTTTAAAACAAAATATATAAGCTTGATATTATGTTCAATGTAACATATTGTTATTATCTTATTAAAAAATGTTACGTTGATTAGATGATCAAAAAGTAAAGACCATAGACGTTATTTATATATATATATATATATATATATATGACTTAGTCTCGTTTTTCACAAATTAGGCATTGCTTTTCTTTTTCTTTCTATTGTTTTTTTGGGTTTAAAATTTTTCATTTTTTTTGAACACTCCTTTCGGTGGGTCATTGGGTAATTTTTTTGAATAGACAAGACCACATCTCTTTAGCAAGCTGAGGGAAAAATTTTATTCATATGAAATTAGTAATAACTAATAAGCTCTTTTGGATTTTTCTTTAATTTGGACCTAAGCGCGGGAGAGTTCATCCTGTTCAGGACGGCAGAGGGTTATACTATTTTCGGATAAAAGTAGGTTCACAAGGCACTTGCTCAGAAACTTCAGAGAAAAATTAAAAAAAAAATTAAAATTAAAAGAGTTTCAAAGCGTACCACATTTCTCATCACTTGTCTTTATGCACTCAACAACATCATGGAAGTGTGCTATGTCATTTCAGAGAGTTTTCTTACTTAATAATGTAATGTCTTTGACAATATATACATAAATAGATACATATATACATATATATATATATATATATACAACTTTCAAAAGAAAATGCGCCTTTTTCTCACTGTTGTGTCCGCACCTTCAAAATCATAGCAAATGGGCATAAATAATGCAGTAATGCACTTCCATCTTAATCACTATTTTCTTTTGGCAATTATCTCTCTATAGAATATAATAATTTTTAAAACCTTGTAGTGATTTCTCTGATCACTGTCACGCCGTGTTTTTTGTCACTAACGTGGTGTTTTTCCAACGCCAATATTGCCTTTTTTTTTTTCGGGCATAGCTCTATTATTATACAACGTGGGACTAGGAAAAAAAAAAGAAAAAGAAAATAAAAAGGGCGATAAGTATTATTCAGTTGCATTGCAGTGCGTACATGTCACTTTGCCTAAAGCCATAAAAACAAAGGGAAGCAGTTGGGAAGTTGCAGGAAGCTTTGCATCGAAGGACGAGAGAATGGGGCCTTGGATTTATGTGGCACCTCACGGCATTTTTAACAATAATAGTAATAATAATTACCCTTTTGAAAAACGGACATGTATATATACATATATATATGTATATATAATAATAGTAAACAAATATACGAAAAGAAAGGCTCTATAACATTAGTCAAATGATGGGAGCAATGGGTTCACATGGATTGCACCATTGGGTGCAGAAGGTGCCACACCAAGCAAAGAAATGGCTCGTGGGTTGCGGTGGGTGGGACCACATGGGTCCACCACCATTACCATGAGCTTTCCATCTTCATTTTCAGCCTTTTAATCAAAATTCCTAGGCACGCTTAGCCCCAAGAAATACTACAAACAATATAGAATAAGAAAGATATTGACATTGATGATTTTTTTCTTAAAAAAAGAGGAATTCAATAATAGAATATAGAGGATCAACTTATATCTATGAGTTAGTTTTAAATTAAAATTATATTAGATTATAGAAAATATAATAAAATTTAATTTAATAAAAAATTTAGCTGTTTATAATCGTTGTCTTATAATAAAATTATATTTAAAAAAATAAAAAAATCACTTAAAAATAAATAAATAAATAAATAAATAAAAGGATGATGCTTTGATGATGCTCTTCAATGGCATAGGGAAATGAGAAATGGGATATAGGATAGGAAAATAGCTTTTTCCATGGACTTTTGTGGTGGTGAAAAGTTGAATTTCTTTTTCTTTTTTTTTTTAGCTATAGTAATAAGTTGAAGAAGAATAAATAATGTGATGAATGATGATGTTATAGAGGATGGAGAATAATTTTCTCTTCCGTGATTTGGGATGATGTTATGGAAACCGTCCATGTTGCTGTCCCAAGTGAATTGGCGTGGTGTCGGTTAAGCTAATGGCCTATATTTGCATGTGCAAGGGCCAGAGATATTTGATAAAGAAACATATATAGATATATATATTCTTTTTTTCTAGATCGGAGTTTCAAAATTCAAGAGCGTGAAAAGAGATAAGGATAGGAGAAGAAAAACAAGCAACAAAACAAATACGTGACATGGCCTACACAACAACAACAATACGATTTGTGAATTGTCCGGCCAAAAAAATGTTAATCTAGAATGGCGCCACTTATGCTTTTACCACTTTTCTATCGTTTTCTTATCCTTATGTATATAAAATAGATTTAAGTCTTTTTCTAGTCAAATTAGGCCTTTTGCAATCATGCCAAAAACGTTATTTCTTTTGAAAATTACTTCGAAGCTTCTCATGTTTGCGAGAAACCACTAGGAGGTTTCTGCGATATAACAAAATAAATCATCCTTTACCTTATGTGAGACCTTTTTGTGAAAGGTGATGATGCAAGCGTGTAATATGGGAGTGATAATAATTAAGCACTAATTAACTATTGGCACCAAGAATTTGTTATCCGTGGAATCTCAAAGGAAACTCCATTAATTTGGCCATGTTTATATATATATATATATATATATATATATATGTTACAATAATGAACCCTTTGGTGAAATAGTTAATTGCAACATGCATCTTTTGCTTATCCTTGGTACACCACAATAGGAGCGTGTTGCTTTCTTTACCAGAAGCATTTAAGAATTTCGGCAAAAAAAGAAAAGAAAAGATACATTTAAGATATAGGAATTGGAAAGTATAATCTTTAGTGACAACTTTGATATGAACAAATATACGACAGATTTGCGAGGAACATATAGTAAATAAATGCGTGATTAAATGGCAAGCGTAGTTGGACTTCTTGTCACAGCCAAGAAAATTTTAGAGTAGATGTACCATGAATTTAGGCAAGTTTCTTTCTTTGGTCCCCTTCCCTTTTCTTATTCGTTTTTTTTTTCTAGAAATTTATAATAATATTTTTAAAAAAAGTTTGGTAAGTTAAGACTGCATATCTGTCCGACGCCTAGAAAGATTTTCATGCACGATAATTGACAATACAAATAAGTTATTACCAAAGGCGGAATTACAGGAGTTACCGTACCACCTAAGGCTAAGCATTATCTATTAATTGATATAAGATTCAAAATTTTTATCAAATTTTAATGTTTTAAATAGCGCCTAATTAATTCTTTTATAACATATCATTTAAAATTTTAAAACACCCTCTTATTAATCTTTATATGTTTTTATTAAATAATATGTAATAATATAAATACAAATTATACGTGATAAACGTACAAACTTTTCCATAACAGTAGACATTCATTATTTTTTCAAAAACTGATGGGAACGCAAAAGAAGTATATATTCCAAAAGAAGAAGAGTAAATTCAAAACAAAAAAGAAAAAGAAAAACAAAATTGAGAAAAACAAGATAGAAACGAGGATCCTATTATTCAGCCTTTCCAGATGACCAAGCTTACCAAATCTGTGATTCTCTCTCTTTCTCTCTCTATCTCTGAATATATTAATACGAAAACTGACTGAATTCCCAGGCCTTCTCATCTCTCCACCACTTGGAATTGAATTTCTTTTCTTCTCATTCATTCAATTCAAAACAAACGTCCTCTGAAATCTCTGACCCGATAGTTAAGTCACAAAAACTGCATGTGTACGTCGTTGCTTTCAGCGTCCCATACATCTCTCTTTAATGCCTCTAGACCATGTTAGATTAAAAAAAATTAAAAATTAAAAAGTAAAAAAAAAAAGAAGAAAAATAGATAGTCGTAAAAGACAGAGAAAGTGGGTCCCTATTCTCTCTCTTCACTTTCCATTTTTTCCCTTTTTTTCCTGTATATTTACTTTAATTATTAATTATCATTTCCGACTCCTCTAATATTTTATTTTAATTTTTATTATTAATTAATATTCCGTCACACCAGTATATATATCTCTCCACTTCTAGTCCACCACCTTTGTTTTTCAATCTATACGTTTTCTCAGACGTGACTATTTTAGCGTACAGAAAAGAACAGGGCAGCTCAGAAACGGAGAGATTCACATTTCAAGGGCAACAAGATGAGATTTTTTCAAGTCTAGCTCTCGATCTGAATCCAACCCATTTCAGTAAAAAACGATCGGCGAGAAGGGTTTTTTCTTTTCCTGGATTCTGGTGATTGGTTGCTGAGAAAAATATGGCCGTTCAAGCGCGGTTATACCAGGAGAATCTTGGGTTTCCATTGTTCGGTTCGCAAGATTGGATGATCGATATTTGCAATAACAATAACAATTGTGGTGGCGGGTTCAGCTCTAACCAGTTCTGTTTCAATTCTCAACAAAAAAGTCATCATCATCATCAAGATCAAATATTGATTCAAGAGTTGCAAAATCTGCACAACCAGAAAAACGACAATAAGTTCTGGTGCTACGACACTCCTCCTCCTACTACTCCTCCTTTATCAATGGCCTATTCGCAAAGCATAGCGGATCAAGTCGAGAAGCAAAGGCAAGAAATCGACCAATACGTCAAATTACATGTAAGAAACATCATAATATTATATTATCTGAGTCTTAAGAAATTTAGATTTTCTTGTTATGATACTTAATTTCTTTTTTCTTTTTTTTTGGGATTTTAGAATGAGAGATTGAGATTGATGCTACAAGAGCAGAGGAAGCAACAAATGGAGGCTTTGTTGAAGAGAATAGAGCCCAAATTGGTAGCCCTTTTGAGAGAAAAAGACGAAGAAATCGCAAGAGTGGCAAAGAGGACAATGGAGCTGGAGGATTTGGTGAGGACATTGGAGGGCGAAAACCAGGCGTGGCAGAGGGTGGCGCAGGAGAAGGAAGCCATGGTCGTGTCGCTGAACAACAACCTCGAGCAGGCGAGAGAGAACATGGCCAACAATGGCGCCGAAGACGCCGAGTCTTGTTGCGACTTCGCCATGGAAGAAGAAGAAGAAAACAGAGAAAAAAAACAAGAAAAACAGTGTGTGACTAACAATTATAATAATAGTGTCATGGTTTGTAAAGTCTGCAATTCTCGGAGTGCGTGCGTGTTGTTGCTGCCTTGTAGGCACCTTTGCTCGTGCAAGGCTTGTGAGGCGTTTCTCGATTCTTGCCCTGTCTGTAGAACGCCAAAGAAAGCTCGAATCGAGGCTTTAATTTTCTAGGGGTTAATTTTCCGGGAAAAAGTTAAAGAAGAAAAAGAAAAAGAAAAAAGAAAAAAGGAAACCGCTAATGCTTGGGTTTCGCTTTTTAAGCAGGAGCAGTATAGTTGATATGATGGATATGCACTTTTGCAGTTATGCGCATATGACATAATTAACCCTCGATGCTGGCAAATTTTTTTCTTTTCTTTTTTTTTTTTTTTTACAAATTTGTGTTTTTGTTCCTTTTTTAGGTCTCTGAACCAGGATTTAATTTGTACTTTAAACAACGCAAAATTAATTGAACAAAATGACAGTACAGAAAAGCATTTTCCTTTCATGGGGCTGTTACTGTTTCCGTTTATGGTGTTTTTTTTCTTTTGTGTTTTAGCTCTTGTATATAGTTTTAAGCAATTTTATTATTATATAAGGCTAGGTATATTATATAAGGCTATTGTTTTGTGAAGAGTCGGCTTAATACGAGGGACGAAAAAGATTTCTCAATAGTTTTTTCTGGGGTTTATTCATGGCGTAGCAGACTCTACTCTAACAATTATTTTGCATTGACAGAGGAAAAGCATTGAAAGCAATGTCAGATTGAAACTGTAGCCTTGTTTTACGCCAGAAGCAATTTTCCCTGGTGTGGTTGAATAAGAGATGTTATTGTATTTGTATATTTCACTTTGAATACAGGTATTGTATGGAAAAGGGTTTTTATAAAAGCTGGTCCCAAAGCTAAGATGAACGTTGGGAAAGGGGCACCCTCTTTATTACATTGAACAAAATTTCTCAAATTAGCATCTTGAAATCCAACCTTTCTTTCTTTAGATTGGTCGTTTTATCAATTCAAGCATTTATGATTCTCACGTTTCTTGAGACTTTCTCTGGTCATAATATCACAAAGAGAAAGTTAGAAAATGTGTAGTTTTGTGATCCACTATAATCCTATACTTTGGACTCCTTTGTTTTTTTTTTTTTTTTTGGAAAATGAAAATTGCCTTCCAAATTAGAAAGGTACAAAAGCTAATTCAGAAGCGAAAGATCATAACACATTTAGCGATACAACCCCGATAACATATCAGAACCATCAACAAATTCGATTGAAAACACTCAAAGGGTAAAATATATATCGAGTTTCAACACTAAAAAACTGAAAAGGCACACTACTAATCGAGCACAACAAAGGCTCTCACACACAACACTATAGGCGGTGGATAATTACAATCGATCGAGATAGAGAGACTAAAGGCATTAAATTCTAACCCCATGCCAAAAGGTGGGAAAACCACTTCCGTTACAATAGAAAAACAAAACCAAAACACACCCGATAGAAACATCAAAGTCTTTATTTGACAAAAGCAAAATCTAAAACAAAATATTATAAACCAAAAAATAACAACACGTTTCCCGGTAACAATCCAACGATAGCTACAAGAGAGAGGCAAAACATAGCTAAAACCAAGAGTCAAATTAGTTGTATCATGATACGGCACGAACAATTATTTAAATTTTTATTTATTATTGAAGTCAATTTATACGTCATTCAATATTTAATAAATTGTATGCACGGTTGGACAGTTCGTGATGCCATGTTTATTGACAAGCGAAATGAAGTAATTTAGTGGACTAAACTTAACCACGATCTCCCAATTAATCAAACTTTGCAATGATGCATCGTCAGCTAATTAAGCTGAGTACAACCACCCACCTTTTAAGTCCAATTGATAATAGATTAGATAAGATGGTGACATTTATATTGTTTGATATAAAAAAGGGAGAGGAGAGCATTGGTTGTCTAAATATTCGATGATTTTTTTTTAGACTAATTTGTCATGACTAGGAGGAAAAGCAGGGGAACCCCAAAAATGGGTTGGTTGAGATGTACACATTAAAGAACAGGGTGGTAATGGTAAATGGGTGGGTGGGTGGCAATGGTAAATTGACAGGAGATTCTGGTCCTCCTAATAATCCGCTGCTATGCCGCAGAGCGGTGGTGGTGGAGTTGATGGGTCTCTGTGGCCCAATCTATCTTGTACTCTGATTTAACGTGTGCCGCTCTTTGATCTTTGGCTGTTTCTTTTTTATTTTTTATTTTTGATTTTTTGATACGCACCTGTGGGTCCCACTTGAGATTCGGTATTTAGTGAGCGATCTGATTTAGCCGGGAGTCTGGGTGTGCGAGTGGAAGCAAGAACGTAAGATGGCATGTGATGGAAAAAAAAGTTGGTGGACTTTGACGGTTTGTTGGGCTGGGCCCGGTTGTGATGTCTCAAATGGGGAGCTCAGTCCAATCTGGCTCAAAGGTTTTTTTTTTTTTTTTTAATATTATTATATTTTAGGTTTATTCAAAAAAATATATCTTCGGTTTTTTATTTTATCAAATTTATACTTTCATATTAGATTTAATATATAAATTTATACATTTTCTTAATCAATCTTCAATTTTGATGCAATAAATTACTCAAAATACCCTCAAATTAAAAAATTAAGGTAACTTTAAAAACTAAAAAAAAAACTTTATACTAAAGTTTTTACCTTCAAAATATAAAGAATACTTTCAAAAATAGGTATTTTGTATGTTTTTATTTTTGTTTTCTTCTTATTTTTTAAAAGTTTTTTTTTTCTTGTATCTAAGGATACTTTGGTCATTTTAATGATCAAAATCAACTGTTAACTGAGAAAATGTATAGATTTGAGTATTAAAACTAATACGAAGGTATAGATTTGAGAGATCAAAAACTAAAGGTATAGTTTTGAATCAACCTAAAATAAAAGACATAAAAAATAAATATCCTTTTTTTAGAAAATTACATGTTATGCCATATTTTTAAAAGTTATGTTTATTCATGCCACACTTAAAAAAAAGTAATACAATACTACCATTCATATTTCATATTAAGTTGTATCGTAAATAAACATATGTGGTATTTATAAAAAGTAAATCTTAAAACATAACATTTATAAAAATTCTATTTTTTTTTATTAGGCTCTTTACATATGTGTCATAAAAATAAAGGAAATAATTATCCCACATGCCATGGAATCCCCAAGGGGATCAATTTATGCCATGTCCCAAAAAGCCTTTGTAGCGTATGCCTCGTGGCAAACATTCAGGTTCTTTTGAAGATAACTTTACCCCACACTTCCCAACTCATTTTGATATGGATTCATTAATATTTTCCCATCTTTCTTTCTTTTCTTCTCCAGCAACCATCTTCCTTCTCTCTTTCTTGGCTCCAACGACTAACACCATGCAGGATCGACACTGACCTCGCCTTTGGAACCGTCTAACTAGCCACGTTGATCCACGAAGAGACGTTGACCGTTGTCACATTCTTCTCTGCTTCTGATGTTGTGCGATGGCGTCAATCTCACCACGAGGAGATGCAGATCTCAATGCCGTGATAGCCTCCACCACGTGGAGGATTGCATGTTATTTGTGTTATTTCCTTATCATTATTGTGTGTTGCTCTATTCTCCCCCACCAGTATGTTATTTTCCTTCTTATCCCAATTTTTACCATCCCAATTCAAGTTTTGAATTCCTACATTCTAAAGAATCAATCAAAAGTCAACAAAATGTGTTTAACCAATTATCCCCCCAGCAAGGGTAATCGACTAGATTATTGCTGGTAATTTACTGGATCGTTTTTGTTATTTCAACAAATAACTCCATTATTTTCCAAGCTTGACAGTGAATAGTAATATAATGGATTATCACTAGTAATCTTAAGATTATTTTCTTTTCTAAACGCACATTATCAGTTGTCTCCAATGCAAACTGCTAGATAATAATCCATTAGATGATCACAGGTATTGTACCGTATTATTTAGCATTCTCAATACACATCACTAGTTGTCTTCTACCCAGGTAGTCAGAGAACTATAATAGGACTAGTAATATATCAGATTATTAGCGTTCGCAGCATAGATAACTGGTTCGTCTCTAGTTCAGATCGACGAAGAGTAATCCAATAGATTATCTGATAATCTACCAGTTTATTTAGTCTACTCAACACAAATCATTGGTCATCTATGGCACCGTTTGCCATAAAGTATTCTAACATATTAGCACTAGCAATTTGCAATATTAATTCCAAAAATCATCACATATCATTGGTCTTCTCTAGCATTAATAGATTAACATCAGTAATCCACAAGATTACTTTTCTAAATAAATAAAAAAAGTGAAAGAATACGGGATCACCCCGTCCCCCCAAAATACAAAAGTCTACAAATCACGAAGTGACACAAATGGTTCGTCGATTTTGAAAGGGTCAGATAGTCTTTTTCTTTCTTTTTTTTTTTTTGTTTTCGGCCATTGTGTTAACTACTTAGGCTCGGTTCATTTTGAAACTTTTGATGTTTGGGCATTTTAGCTCGATCTCCCAAATTTGTAGGCATTATCAGCTCTCGTTAATAATCTTTATGTTCTTTAGAGAGTGGGTGAAGTAATCATGTTGGTCCCAAGGTTTAAGTGTGATATTTTTTATAACAACAAATAGTTGATTGTGAGATAATTGACATTAATTAATATTGAGCTTATTTTAAGCACACATAGAGAAATTATTAAGCAACTCAAGCTTGATAAATAAGATATCAAGAACTATTGAAATTTACGGCTTGAATATAGATTAAGAACTTTAAGACAAGAAGATCACAAAACTAGTCTGCATATGTCTACAGTTTATACTTAGATGTGTGAGCATTCCTTTTAAATTTGTGTTTGAAATAATTTGGGCTCAATGCAACAGATTGTTTAGAATTAATTACCGTTACAAAATTGCATAATTATGTTTCTAAACGTTCTGTAAAGTGATGAAAATATTGACATTTAACATGGTCTTATTTCGTATCAAAACCAAAATATTGAAACTATGCTTTTGAAGTGTCAAGAATTGGATAAAGGTTATGCTATTATTGTCAGATAAACCAAAGGATTATTTCAGTCAACCTGTGGAATACATGAAACTACATTAGAAGTGTTCTTTACCTTATGTCCAGTAGGCCAGTATTTGACATTCTTGTGGATAAAGCAGCCCTTGTCAAAAAACCCTAGCAACGTCTGTGGCAACCTATTCAACACTAATGAGGCACTAACTTAAGCGAAAAAGTGTAGCTTTCATGGAAATATTTGAATATAGTAATCTTCCTCTACATTTCACTTTTAAAACTAAAATGATAAAATGTCTCAAGAATTTCACCTAAATGTTAAGAATAAAAATTTATTCACATTGAATTGTGGACAAATTAAAATCGATTAAAGTAAAACAGAGGTCAATAAAAAACCGTAGAAAGAAAAAAGAAAAACAACCCTTGGTTCTCCTTCCTCATGCTCATGCTCTATGCCTCCATTCACACCAATAGGGTTGTTCAAAAAACTGAAAACCGAGAATTGACCAAAAAAACCGACCGATTCGCTCAGAAAACCGACCACCCACAAAGTGAGTTGTTCGGCTTTCGGAAGAAATTTTTCCATCTGTTTGAAAATTGAACCAACAACCAATTTTTTTTTTAAATATATGGATATAAATATAAATTACAACAATGTATCATATATTAAACACCATATCATATTTGAACTTTAAAACTTTAGATTTTATTGTTGAACGATGAATTTTCTAGCTAATTTGCTTAGTCTTTATTAGTTACCTTACCATTATTCCTATTAGAATATTGGGTATTTTAAATCATCTAATACATTATATTGTGGGGAAAAGAAAAAAAAAAAAAAAGAGGAACCAATTAGGTAATTGATAGGGCTGTTCAAAAAACCGAAAACCAAGAACCGACTAAAAAACCAACCCATTCGGTTGAAAAATTGACCACTTAGAAAGTGCACAGTTTGATTTTCAGGAGAGATTTTTTCGTTGATTTACAAATTAAATCAACCAACTAAATTTTTAAATATAAATATAAATATAAATTACAAAAGTATATCATATATAAACACCATAACAAATTGAACTTTAAAACTTTGGAATTAATATTTAAGCGACAAATTTTCTTGCTAATTTACTTGGTCTTTATTATTTACTTTATCATTATTATTATCGGAATGTTGGGTTTTATGGTGGAAAAAAAAAAAGGTGGAACTAAGTAGGTGACTATTATCTAAAACCTACTATCTTTGGCCAAAAACTGACCAAATCTCTCTTATAATCAATTGGTGCTGGGTTTACATTTCTCAAAACCGACCGCAAGTTGGTCGGTAACTGATCGAATAAATACCGACAACCATAAACATCCCTGCACACCAACACCCACACCTACACACACACACACCCCTAGTTGTCACGTTGATGTGCTTGTTCCTTTTTCTGTGCAGTCGCCTACTTCTCCACGTGCTAGTCTTGTCGCAGTAATATAAATATAAAAATATTTAAAATTATGACCGAACTTGAAAGTGAGATGGTCTAACTAATATGATATAAAAATAAGTTATGTTTGTAACCAGGCTTATATTAATTCTATGACTTGTCAAAATTAGTGCAAAAGTTGCAGAAATTTTAATAAAATTAAGCTGAAAAAAAATATTAAAAAACGTTTGTTTAATATTTTTTTTTTTTTTTGAGTTTTCACACAAGAGGGTATGATTGTTATTATCTTCAGTCAAGGGGGTCAGAGTGTACTTTTTCATTTTTTTTTTAATCTCAAAATAACTTCCTCTATCAGTTAAAGATAGGGCCGGCAATTTGGACACGGCACGATGACACGATACGAAAAGGACACAAAAAAAAGAGGTTTGGACCGCACATTTATTAATTGTGCCATAAATAGGTTGGCACGAATAACACGAAAATAAACGGGTTGTATTCGTGCTAACATGCTAAACACGCCTTAACACGTTTAATTTAACGGGCCGTAAACGTGTTGACACAACACGACACGACCCGCCCGTTTATAACACATTTAAACTTAAAAATAAAAATATTTGAAATATTTATAGTAGGTTAGTATTAATTAGATATTGTGTTTTTGTTAATTTTCTTTATTGGCTTTTTTTCAAAAAAAAATTTAATTTTTTTAAAATTTTTTAATTTTTTTTTAGTTAATTGGGTCATAAACGTGTCATATGCGTGTTGTTATTGTGTCAACCCGTCACGGCACGTTTAATAATCGTGTCGTGCCGTGTTACGCGTGCCATAGGCGTGTCGTGTTTGTGTTGGCATTTCTGGCACGTTTATTAATCGTGTCATGTTCGTGTTGGGCTAACGTACCGTGCTGTAAACGTGCCGACACGAACACGGCACGAACATGATTATTGCCACCCCTAGTTAAAGAACGAGGTTTGCAATCATATCTACTCGTTCTCGTTACAAGTCCTTCGCCTTTTTCCTTTTAAACAAATATATATATATATATATATATATAAATATATACATACATACATATATATGTATTTTTTGAATAATTCTTTTTTACTTTTAGGCTCGTTTATTTCAAGAACTTTTTTAATTTTTTAGATTCAAATTTTAATTTGAATATTAAGAATCTTTTAGATATATGTTTGTTTTTTTCAAAATCTAAATTCTTTAAATATCAATAATCCAAAATTTTTTTGACTCCCCTTAAACTTTTAATACTTGGAGATCTCTGCTATAGTAAAAAAATTCTCTTTTTTATATTTGAGAAAAAAAAATCATAACTTCTTCATTTGTTATCTAATTGAAATGATTCTTTTTCCATGTATTTCTAATGAAGAGAAGAATAAATTAAAATTCATGTTGCATATTTTTTAGATCACTAACATTAAGATTTTATTATATTTGTTGATAAATAAAAACTATTTTTACTACATCTCTAAACATAAATTTTAATTTTATTCCATACTTAGATTAAAACTTAAATGCACATCAAAACGTCAATTTGGATAACAATTCAAATCACTAACTCAAATTTTAATTCAAATTATACTAACTCAAATTAAATCATTAATTTAAATCTCTTTACCAAACGGGTCAGTATCTCAAGAATATAGTTTATTTATATTCTGAAAACAATTTTTTTTTTTTTAAATCTTTTTTGAGTAGAGTTCTGAAAGCTTCAAATCTGTTCTAAGTTTTGGCACGCGAAAGAAATTAAAACGACACAAAAAAGAAGAACGCAACATCACCGAGAAGGTCGCTTGTTTTGTTGGGTCGCCCCAGTAAAGCTTGTCTTCTGCTCCAAAGGTTTCTCTCTCTAACTCTCTCTCTCTCCTCTCAATTTCATTTCCAGTTCAGCTCCTCTCTCTTTCTCGTACCAGTTCTCATCCCAGATCCTGCCACTTTGGCAATCGTAGGTCTCGTCAACCGTGATTGAGATCTGGTTTTGATTTTTAAACGAAATTACGAATTATTTTTGTCTAATAACATTAATTATGGTGATTTTTATTCCTTTGGGTTTTTGTGGGTTATGGCAATTAGTAATTTGATGTATTTCGCGCAGTTTTAAAGCTTTAGAGAAGAGAGGAAGTTTCAATGGCGGACAAAAAATCTGCGCCAAGACCAAGAAAACTATCTGTGTACCTCTATATTCCCAATATCATTGGTGGGTATTGAAATTTAATTCATTTCTAATCGTGTTTCGTTAAATGTTGCAAATTAGTTGTATCACATGGGAAGAAATGAACGTTGGAGAAAATGAAAATAAATTAAAAAGGGGTGGTTCTCGATATTGCTTTTGGCTTTTCATGTATCCATTTGCTTGACTATGAAATATGTAGACAAGGATAAGGGTGAAACCTGAATTCTGAAGCTAGTTAACGACTAGTTTGTTGAGAAATTATGGTGAAAATAGTTTCTGAAAACAGCCGAGTTTATGTGCTTTTTTGACTACCCTTGAAATAAAACTCGCTCGAGTTTTTACCTCTCTTCATGCTACTTTACCACTGAACATGGTGTGTAGAATTCAGTTCAGTCCTTAGGAATGGGTTGGTAGAAGACCCTTTATTGAACCTGCCATGGTATATAACTGGTTGCCCCTTAATGTTAGTTCTGACTCTATGCATGTTGGTATGACAGGGTACATGAGGGTACTTATTAACTGTGTTGCTTTTGCTCTATGCTTCTCCAACAAAAGACTTTTCTCTGTTCTCTATTTCTTCAGGTACGAATTAATTCTAAGGTAGCTTCTTTTTTTTTTTTTTTTTTTTTTTTAATAGGAGGAAATTTATATGATTGAATTTGCTTTTCTCAGTTTTGTATGTGATGGAATCGATGGTTGGTGTGCTCGCAAATTTAATCAAGGTATCAAACTGATTTTGTTGTTTTACCAGCTATACTATTGCGACATTACTAATTTATGGTCATTTGTAATGGTCATTTATATACCAATAATCCCATTGTAGTGGGTATAGTTTAATGGTAAAAGTGTGATTCGTTGTTTTATCCCCTTAACGGTTAAGGGGTCTCTCGGTTTGATTAATATTATATCCCATTCTGATATTAAACATAGCTTTTAAACAATGGCTTTGGTTTACTAGAGACATCGATAAATTTTTCTAGCTTGGTCGACGTGGGGACTCATTGTGTCATTTGAACTCAGAGTTTATGGATCAAATAGCTTGATATCAATCATACGAGCAACAAGTAGTGGTTAATCTTAAACAAGTGACAAAAAACCATTGATTTGTCTTCTCTCTCTTTCTTGTTTTAGTTTCTACCTTTGGAGCTGTTTTGGACATGATAACAGACAGGTGATCCACTAATCTTATTAACTCTCTCTCTCTCTCCCCCCCCCCCCCCACACACCCACACTGTATTGCAAGCTCATGTCTATTTATTTTAATTTATTGACTGTATATTCTTTATATCTCAGGATTAGCACTGCTTGTCTATTGGTAATCCTTTCCCAAGTGTACCGGTAAAATTAATTCTCCATGTTCTTCATATTTAAGGTTTCTACAAATTAAATGAGCTTTATAAAATTGTTTTGGGGTGTTTAATGCAGGCCGGGCTTGGTTTTCCTCTCACTGCTTGCCTTAGATATTGCCAGCCACTGGTTGCAGATGTATAGGTAACTTTGTCATTTTCCCTGGTTACAGAGTTCAAATTTGTCCTTCACAAAAGTTCTTTATTTTTGAAGGCCGACTCTCTAATACTTTTGATTGCAGTACTTTCTTGTCAGGGAAGGTTAGTCATAAAGATGTTAAAGACAGCAGTAGTTGGCTTTTTAAGTTATATTATGGGAATCGGATGTTTATGGCTTATTGTTGTGTGGCTTGTGAGGTAATTCTGTTTGCCTAGTGCAATTTTATGTAACTGCAATGTTTCTCTCAATCTGACTGATTAAGCTTTGCAGGTTCTCTATATATTGCTGTTCCTTCTTGCAAAGAACCAAACTGAGAATTTGTTGGATGTAAGTTCTTTGAATTCTCGACCTGTCGTTGACTAAAGCTTTCCGAGGATTAAGAGATGACCAACTTGATTTCTGAATTCCACTTTCAGGTTTTAGTGAATTCGACAAAACAGAATGTGCTACTTGGCGGCCTAGTTGGCATAAGTTTATTTGGATGGGCAGTCAAGCAAGCCGTAAATGTTATTCAGGTAACTACTCGTAGTCTTTGTTTCTTCTAGAATGGTAATTACTAATATCTAAGATTTCATGTCATACATAAGAATAATGTAAAACTCTATCCATTGGAATTGTGGATCCTACTCAAATTTTGTAGAATTCTTTGATGTCTTGTCACACTGGAAGTTTACATGAAATAATTTCTTACTTTATATGTTGTGAAATTCAGTTGAAGACAGCAGCAGATGTGTGCGTGTTTTATGACATTGAGAAAAAGAAGAGGCCCTAACGCTTATTGATTTCTTTCCCGAGCCTAGCGGCATAACATGTTTCATCCTCTGCGCCCGCTTGTTCCCACTCAAAATTTCATGTTAACATTGTAGATGGGATTGCCTTTTAGTGATGTAACAGCTGATGAAAAAAAGAAGAAGAAAGATTACAGATACTTTCATGACATGTTTTCTGTTAAATTTTTTGTATTTCCCCGTTCCCCTGTTTTTGGAAGTGCGTATATTGTTAATACACATAGCCTTGTTGCTATTCCCCTAATTGAGATTTGTATGTTGACGACGTGACATGTTTATATATCAGAAAAATTTTGCATTGTTATTGTTAACTTGTATACTTTAGAATTATTTTTATTTATTTATTTTTCATGCTACTGCAAATGGTTATCAGTAGGACGTTTATTCTTTACCATGATTTTTAATGGCAACGGTTATCATGTATTGGCTAGAACCCTCAGAAAAATATGGTCCACTGAACTGATTAAAAACTAAATTTAGCACTTGGCTTTGAACACCGAAGTTTTCGTGAACATTTCAAGCGTTTGTTTTTAGAGCTTTTATTGGTACAAAATCCCCACTGGCTGTGCATGATTTGTCACTTCAGAACTATTTAAAATCATATCAAAATGAAAAGGTCATCAAAACTAACGAAAGCTAATTTAAATTTGACGCTTTAAAACAGAGCCCTGCTTGTAGGTTTTTTTACCGCCTCGTTATCTAAGGTAGAATTCTCATTGTTTTTCTCTATTTAATAAAAGTTTTAACCTTTGTAGATACTGCATTTTATGTCTCACGTGAACACATGCTTGCAAGGTTGTCCGAAGACAAGTCTAAACCAGAACACGGGCAACAAAAGAAGAAATTCGTGTTTGGAGTAAAAGGTTAATCGTACCATTCGTAACAATACCAGAGTACACAAATGACTAAAGCAAAAGCGATAAGGCAATCCGATCTCTACCATAAAAGAATTACAAATGCAGAAGGCTTCCTCTGTATGTTACATCTAGTACGCTTTCAAAGGCAAAACATGATAGCAAACGTGAATTTCTTTCACTAAAGAAAAGATCTTCATCTGATTAAGTTTTTGCTGTAATCAATTTGAAATGTTCACTTTAAGATCCTTTTTCTAACCCTCCATAGAAGCTCGCTAAATGTGAATCTTGAAACCGTAGTCAGAAAAATCAATAGAGGCTATACCCAAAGAACTGGCTGATGAGGATGGCGAATCCGAGGGCGATTGCCACAAGGGAAGATGCCCACGTCAGTTTCTCGGTAATTCTGGGCACCCTATCCTTTAATGCTTGACTACATGAGCCTATGAATACAGTGTAGCTTCCCATTGCAACTACAGTCCCAACTAGAAACATAATAAGAAATGCAGCACCAGCCAAGCGAGAAGGTAAAGCAAGAGCAGGCAAGATCATCATCAGTGCATCGGGTTGAAGCCCATGAACAATTCCGGTGGCAAAAGTAGCAAAACCAATCTTCTTCTTCTTCTTCTTCTCAAGTGTGGGGGTCTCAAGTGCTTCATAAACGCTAACATCACACTCGCCGTTCTCTAAGGCAACACACGGGGTGGGGACTTCTGAAGCTTCCCTAATTCCCAGAGCACCAATAACGAGAAGTGTAAGGCCGACTACTCTAGTGCCCCAAGTTCGGATAACTTCAATGTGAAGCCGATCCTTCAGTAGAAGAAATACTAAGCCAAAAATAACCTGACCAGCATCATGCCCACATCCCCAAAGCGCTCCAATGGCTGCACTTTCCATGCGGGAACGCCCGAGTGAGAGCGGAGCCAATGCAGCAAGATGATCAGGCCCAGATAATGTGTGTAAACAACCAGCAAAGAAACCAGTCCATGCACTACTTAGTAGTTCAGTCTGGATCAGTCTTCCCCCGACTGCTGCCGCAGCAGGGGCACCCGTCTTTGCTGCGGTTTGAAAACTTGCTAAAGCTGCTGGTGCAAAGATTGGTTGGATTAAGATCATAGCAAGTGCAGAGAGCATAATGTATGTCCCAGAAGCAATGGCCTGCAAATGTTTGCGATACGGAAACTTGTTATCTCTCCATCCTAACGTGGAAGCATAGTGATGATCACGCTGAAAGTTGATACTAACTTCAGAATTTTTCCGCCTGAAAACGAAATTTTATAGTTTGATTGATGACCCTAGGGTTCATCATCCAACTTATTCCGCTTAAACAAGCATACAACTAATTTTTCACAAAACATATATACCAACCAAACAAATTACACTTCAACAATGTTCCCCAATTTTGTGTTTTATTTGTTGCTAAAACTAATTGATCAAAAGATTGAGAATATGAATAAGAGGCCAGATTGGGATCAATTTTTCTTTCATCATTACGCTAACTAGGACTGCCAATCCTAAGGTTCTTCGCTGCTCCATCCTATAATAGTCTAATCAGTAAACCTCTGAGCACTTCGAAATTACACGAAACACCAACGAACACAAATGAGATCAATTCTTCGGTTTCTTTCTCCGCAATTTCTCAGCAACCAAACATTCCACCAGAACCTCAACCGAATTATCTCAAGGTCCCACTTCCCCATGAAATTGCATAAAAACAACGAAAATGGGAAACGAGAAACCACACAAGATTTGAACATTATCAAAACAACAAAAACAGGAATTTTGTTCTAGAAAACAAGAAATTAAGCAACCGAGTCACCTTGCTTTTCTCAGAAGCCCCAATCGAGATCTGTTTGGGAGACTGGGGCTCTTGCGCCGATCCATACGAAGACGCAGCCAAGGAAGAAGGCAGAATCGGCGAAGAGTTCGACGGCGTTGGAAATGGCGACGAAGAAGAGGAATTCCGAAGAGAAAAATTAGGCTGAGACGAATTCTCAGATTTGCAGGATAGCGAGTTGACCCGCCTGAACTCGGGGAGAAGGGAGGGCAGGAAATTGAGCTTGGCTGAGTCGAAGCGGGCGAGTCGAGGAAGGAAAGGAGAGGAGGGCTCGGGATGGAACTTCAAAGAAGGTGTTGGAGATGAAGAGGAGAGAAGCCTTTCCATCGCTTCCTTCTCTCTCTGTGTGCCTCCGTCTCTGCAAGAGGTAAAGATTTTTCAGAGAGAGAGGAAGGATTGTTGAAGATAGAGTCCTGCTCAGAAGATTAACAGAATATTGAACAATTTCTTGAGGGAGTTGAAGTTTTCTTCTGTCTTTATTTTTAGGTATTTTTTTTTTTAATAAAACATGGTGTTCCCTATTTTTACGGTTTTATTTACCGGCAATTTCTTTCATGGAAACCAATTAAAAAAAAAAGAAATAACATATGGGTTCTGTTTTTGAACATTTAAAATCTGTGTTGGAAGTATAATTTTTACCATATGTAGCTTTTACCTCCTAAAAAAAAAAAGGCTTAATTATTAAGAATAACTTTGTGTATATATATCTTGATACATTTAGTTATTTTATCTATTTGCATGCTAGGAGAATCTTTCAATTTAATACTTATTAATATTTAATTCCCCAACAGACCACCCCAAAAGTTGGAAAATTCAGTTCCATGTTTTTTCAATACAACGACCTCTACTTTGAACACTTTTTTTTTTTTGGCGCCATCATATTTTTTTATTTTTTATGGAAATATTTTTTTTTTTTAATTTATGTTCAAGATTTACTCATAGTTCAATTCATTATGTATATTTTGGAATTTTTCATAACTGATGTTTTATTCTCTTTACTGAAGGTGAAAAAGAGGGAAACGAATATTATTGGAAGACACAAATAAAATGAAAAATAAAAAATAAAAGTGAAACTTGGCAATGACTTCGGTATTGGTGCAACTCTCTCTGTCACTCTCTCTCTCTCTATCTCTCCCCCCCTTTTTTATCGGAGAAGGAAAAACTATGGAGGGCTTGGTGCTTGCTGTCCATTGTCGTTAGCCTATGGACAAACTTATGGCCTCATTATGGCCACGTCAACAGCCAACGTGAAACAATTTGTAGCCTCCACGTTTCTATCTATGGTTGCCCTTTCATCGTCATTTTCATGTTAAATGATGCTCTCAACTTGTTGGTCGTACTTGGAGGTCTTTGTGATACTACAAAAGCCGTCATGAACTTTTATGAATTTGAGGAGTTATTCTAGAGTTATTCTATAAATATATGATGATAAATTAAATGATATGAAAATGGATTATATACATCTCCACAAGGATTCATGTAGAGAACCGTAATAGATATATTTTCGGTTCAAGGTTGGTTTACAAACTAGATGCAATGACAGATTTTCATAATAATAATAATAATAATAACAACTACTTTTGATAGCATTGAAATATCA
>CAMOHE010051837.1:0-75388 GCA_946598075.1 Artocarpus hirsutus | reverse complement strand
TTGAGCGCTCTAGTTTTTCAATTATAGGATAACGCATATAAGAGGATATCACTACTCCTAAAGAGGAGCTATGGATTCCATATCTATGAATAATAGGTCTACGTCATCAAGAGTTATGTCTCCAATGTACTAGCATGCATACCACTATTAAGATGTGGGTGTCACCCTTTGGCACATCAAAAGACACAAATCAAGACAATGGGCCTACTATTCATCTCAAGATTAAGATACAATAAAAATGATTGTCTAAAGTGAATCGATTTGCCAAGACATAATTATTAATCCAAATCAATTCACTTTATGTCCCGATCCAACACATCATCACTTATGATAACATGCCAATGTTTCTATTCACGGAGTCCACCTTGGATGACCAAGACAAACCATCTCCCAATAGGGATATAGACAACATAACAATCTTTACATGAATAAAGCGCCCAACTTTATTCCCTCGATTGCGGATCTTATAATTTAGACCATCACTTTAAGAATCGTGTCTTCCGCATAATCTGTCCATCATATGCTCAATTCTTAAAGGTTTAGACCGACAGTCTCAGACTGTTGTTTGCTTAACATACATCCAACAAATATGAACATAAAGAGACAAGATTGGTATAGATAATGAATGAATTCTTTATTGATAAAAATGTCTCCAAAAACTTATTACATTTTTACTCCTAAGGGCATACATGTCTAACATTTTGTTGATCAGGTAATGACAGATTCTTAAAAAAGGTAGTAGCACATGTCCCAAGCAGGGTGGTAAGCGATTCCAAGGATCTGTCCTCAAAGTGCATGCTGAGACAACCCCCAATAATAGCCCTCAATGCTCGGCCATGTTGCACTTTTCGTGATCACGATGGTTAGATTGCCGATTAGGTTCCCATTGATGTCTCCTTAGGATTTATGGAATCCCAAGGGTTAACTTGCTTAGGATCCTGCTTTGGTTACATTCTTGGTGATCGACGCTAGCTGACATGTGTCTGCCTATGATTGGCAATTTCCCTAACGGGTGTAATAATTGCAACTTTTCATTTTCCACGCTGAAATTTGCCTTTGAATATGGCGGTCCCCATCTTATTCATTTCACATTTTGGATTGAATATGGCGGTCCCCATATTATTCATTTCACATTTTGGATTCAACAATGTGCTGCTGCCAAGGAGATCATGCCAAGAAGCTTTACGAAAACTTCATCCACATCAATCTAAGAAGGTAATCCCTGAACACACCATGAGTGATTTGAGTGATTCTTAGAACCAATTCGCTAACATCACTAGGTCAAATAAGAGTCTTCGAGCCAACCAACCAAACCGCAAGGAGAGGGCGGTCCAAAATGAGGAAGTGTAGTACCCCTCAAGCTAACTAATGAGCTCGTATAAAGCTTATTTAGTTAGGATAAGAAATATTAACATTTCAATTACATTATAAGTGCTGTGATTTACTTTAAATATTCATTAAGTAGAAAAGAGTTTTGAACCTATTGTTTTTTTCATTTTCTTATTTACAATATATACATTATTCAAACTTAGTCATATGAACAAAACTATACTATCACATCTAGACTTAGTAACATATGTCTGTTCATAAAAACCATAATAAAGCTGCTAAGTTTCACAAAACAGAGTTCCAAGATACGTTTTAAAAGCTAATCTAAAACATGTAATATGAACAAATCTCTGTTTGGTAGCTTTGGATACTCGGTTAACCCCTAACCCTATGCATCCTCACTTGCATCATAAGAACTATAATGAGCTAAAAGCTCAGTAAGCAGAAACTAATGCATGAACATGAACATTGAATGAGAATGCAATCAAACATTTTCTTTTATCAATTTTTTTTAACAATTCTTTTTTCTTTTGGGTACCCTTGGAGTATGGTACTTAATTGGTAATGATAGGCCGTGCTTTTCAAAACCTGTTCATCATTTTGGCCAATGTAATAATAATACAGGGTTTCCGTCTTGGTCTTTAGACCTCAGGTATTTATCGTGTTTAGTCTCAGTCTCTGTGGCTTTTCTTATCTTGGTTTTTCAACCACAAAGTATTCACTACTTTTGTTGAGTCCATCAGTCCCACCAACGTCCCATGCCTACCTGATCACCGATTAAGCACCATAACCCCATTCTAGTTAAAAACCTCATTCCTTTTTTAAATCATATCACACGTCTTAATGTAAATATCATGGATCATAAATGCATTTCAATAGTCTATATCATTCCCAAATAACAACAATCTAATCAAGGCACCTTAAAACATAACATGGTATAGTTCTTATGATGCAGTAAATAGTAGTTCCTACTTACCTCGAGTCCAATTTGCTTTGAGTGAAAAGATTAGTCCTCTTAGAAGATAAGATGTGCTAAAGGCCTAGCATTATAAAATCATATACTATTTAATTTCTCATAAACCAAACTCATTGATCTAGGTTATAAGTTCATATTATAAGGATTTTGTATTAAATCAAACATAAAATAGGCTAAGTATAACAATGTCAAAATGCACATTTATGGCCAAGGAACACGCCATACTATTAGAAATATATTAAGCATAGGGATTAGGTATTCCATCATCTCAACAAACATACATATTCACACATTCCTAGTTGCAAATTGCAAATTATCAAGCACATAACAATTTTATAACTTTTTAGACAAATCAAGCTTTTGATGAATTACTAACATTTCAAAACCTTAAATATCATTGAGGGAAGCATACAATGTTATAAAAAAACCCAATTCTCAAGAATCAAGCATTGTGCAAACTTGATTTTCCATTTAACCTAGTTTTGTATTTTCTTTCCATTAATTTAGAAATAACATTCTAACTAATTCTTACCTATTTACAAGCATTCAAAATCACTTAATAAGCACTTAAGATCAATAGAAATAAAGGAAATAATCAAATTTCATAACATTATCAATTTTGCAAAGAAACTAACTCAACTAGCTTAGTTTGAGCTCAAATTTGTTCTAGCTTACTTTATCCTTGTCTATAATCATATATAATATAAAATTACTTCATTTCATTATAAGAAACATAAATATAGTTGTTACCTTTTAGGGCTTAAAGTTAGGGCTCTATTGGAGGTCAGAACAATTAATTTCAAGATCAAAATGGTGAGAAACTGGCCCGGTTTGTGTAACCCAAATTTTTATTTTTTTTTTTAAGTTTTTGTGAGCTTCAAGACATGGAAAATAGAGAGAAAGAAGTGGGGGGAAGTGTTAGACATTTTTAGACTTGCTTGCAATAAAAGAGGCAAAAATGAACATTCTAGTTCATTTGATTTAGTCAAAATCAGGTAAGTGAAAGGAGAAGCTTGCTTGGGGGCTTTTGCCATTTTTTTCTTGGGTTTGACATGTGAAAAGGGAGCAGAGGAAGAGAATTTAACTAATAGTTAGACAATTAAATCTAATACAAGAAAGAATAATTCAATTTTGCTATGACCTAATCAACAAACCAATCAAATAACACCATTTTGCATACTTTCAATTCCAATCAAATTTGTCTATTTCAAATATAAAAATGAGCAAAACAATTAGTTTGGAATGTATTTGAAATAAAAAAATACTTTCCAGTCAATTCGTAACTGTTTAGCACGTCAATCTTCCTCACCGAGAAACCGAGCTTTTCATTGCAATTAGAATCTTTTGTTAAAACATGTTAGATCATATATTAATAATTCAATGTCATATTTATGAATATAAATACATTTATGCATGATTCAATCTTAAAAATAATAAATACTCATGCTCGTAAGAAATGCTTTCTATATGCTCTAATTCAATAACGTGTCTTCCTTTAATACATAGATATGCAATATGCTTATTACTTTTCAAAATAAGGGTACACAATCTAAGGATGGGGAAAAGGCCAAGGAGGCTATAGAAACATCTTCGCCAGTATAGACCATGGCACGGGGAAATGTGGCCTATAGAATACATCGACATGGATAGATTTTTGCCTTAGAGTTTACATTGGCTATGACTCAGGCTTGGCTATGAGTCAGGCTTGGCTCAACGTGCTTCGTTGGGATTACAAGATTCATGACTATGTAACCCTTCTTGCCTGGTCCCGAGGACTCTTTGGCCGATCTGCTAGAGGGATACATTACCATATATGCTGAATTTTTCCAAGTGGGCCTCTAATTACCCATGCACATATTCATGTGCCAGGCACTCAACGATCTAAATGTATACACTACCTAGTTGAACCTAAACTATTATTTTGCATTGATCGACATGTTTGTCCTCTTAATATATGCCTATGCCTCTGAGATGCCATGGGAATGTTTCAAATAAATGTTTAAGATGAAGTCCTATCACTAGGTCACATGGTATTATTTCTTAGGGTTTAACAAAGTAACCCTGACTTAGACAAGTTGTGAAAGTACGAGTGATTTTATGCTAGGGGAAATTGGTTATGTTGGCCAAAGAAGAGGTCCATCCTAACTAGCTCATGCCAGCCAAGTTCAAGCTAGATCATATGTAGTCAGAGAGAGCGTGGTCTTCGTTCTCTATCAGAGAGGACGCCAACAAACTTATGAAGAAGCCAGATTTCATTCAGCAACAAACCTTTTTGCTAAGTTAAAAAAACTTGGAAAACTATAGCCAGTTTAAGGGCTCCAGCTTGTCAAGTCCCCAACCAAATGATGTCCCCCCTTATTGGGCCATCTGAGCAAGTGACTATTACCTAGTGAGGAGCTACAGATGTCAAGGGACCGAGTATTATCTGACCCAAGGGGTCGGTGGAGCTGCCATCCCAACTAGCTCTAAGGACTCTCTTGATGGCATCCCAACTAAGCATTCAAGGGCATGATTAGGCAACTCGACCCACTAAGGTTGCTTCAGATCAAAGGTCTTGCCCAAGGACCCATTCTTTTATTTGTGTTCAAGTCTTCCCAAACAACTTCAACTTGCTTCTAGTTTGGTCTTATAGATTGTTAGATTAGGTACCCTAAAGATTAAATGACGTAATAGTTTTTGGAGACAATTAATCATTAAAGAATTTATTATTTATTTTCATATATGAAATGCTGTCTTTTTTATGTTCATTTATGTTGAATATATGATAAGAGAACAAAAGATTGAGACATCAATCTAAACCTTCAAGATCGTGCATAAAGTTGGGAATAAAATTGATGGTCTAAATGATAAAGTTCGTAATCAAAGAAATAAAGTTGGGCATTTTATTTATGTTCAGATTGTTGTGTTCCCTACATCCCTAACAGGAGATGACTTGTCTTGATCATCAGAGTTAGACCCTATGAGTAAAAATGTTAGTGTATTGTCATTGGTGATGATATATTGGATCATGACTAATGATGAATTGATTTAATAAATAATTTCATTTGTTTAAATCAATTCACTTTAGATAGTCATATGTGTTACTTCTTAATCCCAAAGTGAATCAATGAATCCGTATTCTTGATTTGTATCTTCTGATGTACCAAAAGGTGACATCCTGAATTATATAAAGCTACACATATCCGTACGTTGGAGACATGAATCTTGAATGACAGGGACTTGCTATTCATAGATATAGAATCCATGGCTCTTTTGTAAAGCTAACAATATTCTTTTATAGGCATTATCTTGTAATTGAAAACTTGAGTGCACAACCATTTGAATACATGCATATAACCAGATAGTAGACTATTTGTTTTTGGTTGTGAAAAGTATTCAAATGATGAGGTAATGGAACATAAGATAAAAATAATAGGAAGGTAAAACAAAATTTATCCTTAAGCTGTGTATGAATATCCTATAGGGATGTTACACATTATGATATGTCATGAACAATAAACTTATTAGAGTTTTGTAATTTTATATATAGTTCAAGAGTGTAGCTCAAAGCTTCTAGTGGAATAGCTTTAGAGTTGACGATTATAAAATATGTGTTGGGAATATGTTATTTTATAATTATAGAAACTCGATCTATATATGTCCATCAAGTCCCTTTGCCAGCTCATAATATTTCTTGTAACGATGGGACATTTTTTCCTACAAATTGGTAACTTATGTTATTTATTAGATTGACTAAAATTTTGATAGATTAGATTTAATAATTCATGTTGGCTTATTGGTTGAATTAATTTAATGAATTAATTCAAGATAAACATGTTGAAATATTTAAAATAGATTTTATTTGTATAGGATTATCCATATATGACTGTTTTAATCAGATAACTTCTCTATTATGTTATTTGAATTAAAAATGAGGCTCTATAAAAGATACCCAAGTTAAATAAGATAAGATTTATTCAATCGGTTTGAATCGAAAGAATCAGATAAGTCAAAGAACCTAGAAAATGTGTCTACCAACTCGGCGACGACGTCACGGTCAACCACCATATACTAGCATGGTCAACCACGCCTGTTTTTTCAACAAAACATATGAACATGTTTTTAACTTGGATTTTGAGTATGATTCAAATTTTGAGGCCAAATATGATAAGGACTAGCCCCAATCCAAACTCAATATAAAGGGATTTATCGTTTATTATTTCTTAGATCATTTGAGAAATTTAGAGAAGAGTATTTTGCTAGAAAAGCTCTAAAACTACCATAGAGCTATTGTTTAATATCTCAAACCTTCCCATTTGGTTTTCTCACATGGTTGGAAGGAGAGATCACTAGATGAAAAACTAAATGATGTGCGATCACCCGTATTCCAATCGTGAAAAGAGAATGGTAAGGTAGGCAAGTTAGTTGAGGCTCTTCTGGTAGATTTCTTTAGTTGCAATTCCTATAATTTTTTAGTCCACTAAGAGGCACAAAAGATCTTTTTATTAATTTATATACATAGCATGTCTAACTTGTTTTGGGCAAACGTTTTAACTAACAATTTTTTAATTTTGTTGCATACTTATTTTCCAACACAGACATGTCTTCGAGCCAAAGAATGTCTAAGGAGGAGAGGCTTCAAGAGCTCTGAGTGAATCATTGTTTGAATATAATTAAAATAATAAAAAAATTACATTTAAAAAAAGAAAAAAATTAACTAAATAAATATATAATTAAACCTATATTTTAAGAATAAATTAAACTCATTTCAAGTTTTTGAAAGTAAAATCAAACCTTTTCAAGCCTATTAGATTAATATAATATACAATTTCAAATGATACATAGATAAAAATAACTGCACAAATCAAAAATAAAAAATAGTATCATTTTTTTCTCTAAAATACTTTCAATATTACACAGATTAATCTCAAAGGCAAAATTGATCTCACAATACAAAAAAAAAAAAAATCAATCACACATGGTGACCACCCTCATAGTATCCCCCAGCACCTAGCCAACCAGGCCCATTTTCGAGCATAGACAACTAGAATTTACATCCACCTCCTCCACCCGCTACGCCAGCTATCTAATCAAATAGCCAGCTGAGGACAACTTGACGCCCCTATGCCTAGTCATCATTGATATTCTTGGGGAGTTAGTCCCCGAGGAAACGTACTTTAGCGAGATCTAGAATAAGAATTTTGGGGACAACATATTTGTTACTCTTTGGCACCTAGTTTGGGTAGGTGGGCTATTTAGGTTTGGCTATTTTGTCAATCCTTGGCATTTAGCTAACCTTGGACCTTGTAGGCCTAAACTGAAGGTCGCTGACACGTTCAGTAGAAAGTTAGTTTATAGAAGGATAGGCTCCTACTAGTAGGGCAGCAAAAAATGGATGCCGAGGAGAATTCAGCCAAAAGGGAAGAGGAGCTGACCTTCATTGTAGAGGAGCTAAAATTGCCTAAAAAATCCTGAGATGAGGTTGAGGGGACCAAGAGGAGGCCAAAGTTAAAAAGGCATAGCACGAGAGATTTCTCGTAAAGATATTTCTAGCCTTGCTTGCCAATAGGGCGTCTCGAGTAGTAGAGGACTTTAGAAACACAAAGGAGTTCTCTAATAACTATTGACTTGGCATGAAAGACCTACACGAGGACATTATCAACAAGCACACTAGGGTGGCCAATTTTGACTGGTCTCTCATTAGCAACTTTGGTAGTGAGAAGGAGGCTATTGAGACTAAAGAGGATGACGTCATGGAGATCCTAGCCCAGTAGGATGCCTTTTCCCACTTAATCTTTTGAAATCAAGGTTTTATTTTAAAAAGACATGTATGAACAATTTTTAATGAGCGGCACCCTCTATTCTATATGACATGTTATGAACATGCATGATAAATCATATTATAATGCAGACAAGTAAAGTAATCATGCAAAGCCATAAGCGAAATAATAAATAGCCTTAATATTATGGTTCCATCCTATAGAAAAGAAATTAAAGATTATAAGAGATCAATCAAAAGATATTATTGATTCCTGGTCCTTGAATCTTCAAATTGTATCATTCTTCATGTATTATCCATCTTCAAGTCTTTAATCCCACATAGATTGAAAACTCCTTACTTCCAATCATATCCAAATTTAATGTTTCTTAGAATTCTCCCAAAAAAAAAGTCAAAACTACACCGAAAAATGCACCTCTTTTGAAAAAACATAGCTCTTTATAGGCACGTCGATTCATGTGATCAACCTGTCAGTCATAAACCATCGACCTACTGAACTTGGGAGTTTGACTTGCCACTAGAACTAGTTGATCCTACCTTATGGATGGCCTACCGAACTAGAGGTTTGGCTTGTCGATTGAGCAGATCTCACATTTTTCTAGAAAATAGTTTTTACATAGTTTTTCAATCTTATTTTCAACAAGTGAAAAACATAAAAATTTAGAGACTCAAGAAATACCTTTGAAAGTGCTATTATCCATCTCCTAGATCTATCTTCTAGATCTGTCTTTTAGATCTATCTTTTACTCTGAATGATTATTTAATTACAAAAATTCTTACAATTTTAAAATTAAATAACAATCCCTAGACGATGATGATAGATGACTCTCTATTATATGAAAAACCTAGATATACATTCCAACCTCTAAGGAACCATAACCGACACCATAATAAACCATAATTAATAAATAAACATTCAACATATAATTCCATGATAACATATAAATTTATAAAAACCCTAGAGTGTTAACTCTCTAAAAAAATTAAATTCAAACATACGAGAGATCAAGATCACACAATTTATTCATAGAGCATGATCATAAACTTATAAATTTATGTAAAACCATATCTTTGATACCAATTGTTGGAAATATAGTACATAGTAGAAATTTAAAAATTTTTAACCAGAGTATTTTCTAAAGCAAAAGTTTAACACATTATGTGCATAAATTAACTAAATCTTTCTAACCTTATATGCCAAAGAGCTCTTGTAATTGATGAAGAGAAGAACGTTCTAGAAGAGAAGAACGTTCTAGAAGAGCCTCAACCAACTAGTATTCTTCGCTATTCTCTATCCATGATAAGTGTGTGTGTGGGCACACTTGTATAGCTCTTTTTCGATGACTTTCCTTCCAACCATTGAGAAAACCTAGAACCAACGTTCGTGATTTATGAACAATAGCTCTTAGGGAAGTTTCAAAGACTCACAAACTAGAGTGCCCACTTTTGATTTCTTAACTGATCTAAACAGCTATAAGAACTCACTCCCTATTTATAGAGGTCATTCCCTTGATTAGTTATTATCAAATAAAGTCTCAAAAATTTGAATATGGATCAATATTTGATAAAATCGCGTCTAAAACACGTGATAAGATTATTGTTAGATCAGCAGGCCGAGCTTATGGATTGGCCTGCCGACTTGCTCTATCGGTAGGCAGAACTAACTAATCAGCTTACTAAACTTACGATAAATGTTTCCTATGAATCTTTCATTTCCTACCTGAGATTCTTTGGATAAAGCTTTAGTTTTAAGTCAAATAATTCAATAAAGCAGTTATCTGATTAAAACAACCATATCTAGATAATCTTTAGGAAAATAAATATTATGGATGATTCAACTAGTTTATCTTGAATTAATTTACATAAAATTAATTCAACTAATAAACAGACATAAATTATCGGATCCTATTGAATTTTAGCCAATCTAATAATTTAACATAAGGCACCAATTTATTGGAAAAGCAAGTTGTATCGTTACAGGACTTGTTATAAGCTAGCAAAGGAAACCTGATGGATTTATATAGTTCAAGCTTTTGATAATTATAAAACCCAATTTTCCATATATATGTTTCATAATTATCAACTTTAACGCTATTTCACTAAAAGCTTAAAGCTACATTCTCAAACTATATAAAATTACAAAGCCCGATTAGCTAAGTATCCATGACATATCATAATATATCGCATCACCATAGGATATCCATAATCGACTTAAGGATAAATTATGTCTTACCTTTCTGATTATTTTTCTCTTACGTTCTATTATCTTACCATCAGAAAACTTACCATCCAAAGACAGTATACCATTCGGTCACACCTATGTATCCAAATGGTTGAGTACTTCAGTTTTCTAATTACAAGATAACGCATATAAGAATATATCATCGACTCCTAAAGAGGAGCTATGGATTCTATATCTATGAATAATAAGTTTACACTATCAAGAGTCATGTCTCCAAAGTACCAACATGTATATTAATATAAAATGTGGATGTCACCCTTTGGTACATCAAAAGACATAGGTTAAGACAACAAACCTATTATTCATCTTAGGATTAAGATACAATACATATGTTTGTTTAAAGTGAATTGATTTAGGAAGACAGAATTGTTAATCTATATCAATTACACTTTATGTCTCAATCCAATACATCGTCACCTATAACAATGCACCAATTTTTCTATTCTTAGAGTCCACCTTTAATGGCCAAAACAAACCATCTCGCATTAAGGATATAGACAACATAACAATCTTTGCATTAATAAAGTCTCAACTTTATTCCCTCCATTGCGGATCTTATGATCTTGATTATCACCCTTAAAATCATGTTTTTTGTATAATTTGTCCATCATATGCCTGATTCTAAAGGCTTTGACTGATAGTCTTAGCTTTTTGTTTGCTTATTATACATTTAACAAATATGAACATAAAGAGGACAACAATTTGGTATCTGAATAATAAATATTTCTTTATTAATAAAAATGTCTCCAAAAATATATTACATTTTTACTCCTTAGGGCATACATGTCTATCAAACGCGTCCTTGATAGCCTTTACATAATATAGCCACGAAGTCTTCTGTTCGGACCTCACCATGTCAACACTACCTTTAGCTGTAAATTTCATGTCCACGTGGTACGTTGAAACCATGACCTTCAAAGCATTAAGGGTCGGCCTTTTGATAATGATGTTATGTTGGGACAGCTTATCGACTGCCAAGAATTCAATTAGACAGGTGGTGTAAGCACGATCTATTAGACTAGATGCCCTAAGGATTAAATGATGTAGTAGTTTTTGGAGATATTTAATCAACAAAAAAATTTATTGATTTTCATATATCAAATATTGTCTTTTTTTATATTCATTTATGTTGAATATATGTCAAGCAAATAAAAATCTAAGGCTATTAGACTAAACCTTTAAGATCGTACATATGATAGATAGATTTTACACAAGACATAAATCTTAAAGGTGATAATATAAATAATAAGGTCTACAATCGAGAGAATAAATTTGAGCGCCTTATTCATGTTAAAATTATTATGTTGTCTACATTTTTAATAGCAGATGACTTGCCTTGGTCTTTAGAGTTGGACTCTATGAGTAGAAATATTAGTATATTATCATAGGTGATGATGTAATAGATCGAGACTAACGGTAGATTGATTTGATTAATAATTTTATTTCTTTAAATCAATTCACTTTAGACAGTCATTTGTACAATATCTTAATTTTGAAATGAATTTGCAAGCTCATATTATTGACTTATGTCTTTTGATATACCAAAGGGTGACATCCTGAATTAGATGATGGTACACATATCGGTACATTAGAAACATGACTCTTGATTGACGTAGATCGTTATTCGTAGATATGGAATCCATAGCTATTTTGTAAAGTTAATGACATTATCTTAAAGGCATTGTCCTACAATTAGAAAACTAGAGTGCAAGCATTTAGATACATATGTGTAACTGAATAATATGCTATTTATAAATAGTAAGTTTTTCAATGGTGAGATAATAGAACATAAGATAAAAATTATCAGAAAGGTAAAACCAAATTTTATCTTTAAGTCGATTATCAGTATCCTATTGGGATGTTACACATCATGACACATCATGAACAATAAACTTATTAGAGTTTTGTAATTTTATAGTTCAAGAGTGCAATTTAAAGCTTTTAGTGAAATAGCTTTAGAGTTGATAATTATAAAATAAATGTAGTAGGGATATGTTATTTTATGATTACAGGAGCTTGATCTATATATGTCCATCAAGTCCCTTTTACTGGCTCATAATATGTCCTATACTGATATGGCATATTGTTTCCCTAAAGATTGGTGACTTATATTATTTATTACAATGGCCAAATTCGATAGATTGGATTTAACAATTTATGTTGGTTTATTAGTTAAATTAATTTTATGAATTAATTCAAGATAAAAATGTTATATTATTTAAAAAAGATTTTATTTGTATGGGATTATCTATATATGATTGTTTTAATTAGATACCTTTTCTATTAGGTTATTTGAATTGAGGCTCTATAATGGATACTTGGGTTAAATAAAGTAGGATTTATCCATTAAGTTTGGTTTGAATTAATAGGATAAATCTCCAAAGTTAGAAACGTGTCATGGGAGTGCTGCAATTACGGACTGGTCGACCAAACTAAGTGAGTCGACCGGCCATGTCAGTAATCCTTATTTTTCACATTTTTACTCAAAAAATTGATCCAAACTCAAATTTTAAGGCCAAATATGATAAGGATTAAAGCTCAATCCGACCTCTATATAAAAGGAACATTTTATATTATTTCTTAGATCACATGAGAAGTTTAGAGAGAGTATTCTAGAGAGAAAAACTTCAAAACTCCCATGGAGTTATAGTTTAATATCTTGAACTTTAGCTTTTGGTTTTCTCAAGTGGTTGGAATGAGAGGTCACCTGAGGAGAAGCTGAACAACATACAACCACTCATAATCCGATCGTAGAAAGAGAATAATAAGAAAGACTAGTTGGTTGAGGTTCTTTTGGTGGATTTCTTTAGTTGCAGTTATTACAGTTTTTTGGTCTACTAAAGAGGTACATAAGATCTTTCATTAATTTATATATATAACATGTCCAACTTGTTATTTGGAAAAGGGCTTTGATTTAAAACTTTAAAATCCATTGTGTTTTCACTTTTTCCAACAATTAATATCAGAGCCATGGTTTTTCGGAGTTTTTACGAGTTTATAAGCATTCTATGTACATAAATTATGGGATCTTAATCTCTCCTATACTTGAATTATATTTTTAGAGAGTTGACACTCTAGGGTTTCTATAAAATTATATGTTGTCATGAGATTATATGGTGAATGTTTATTTATTAATTATTGTTGATTAAATTTATGTTTTAATTATTATATTAATTAATTAATTTTTTTTGGCTATGGTTCCTTAGAGGTTAGAAAGTGTATCTAGGTTTTTCATGTAATTAGATGGTAGTCCATCATCATTGTCTAGGTTTTATTATTTTAATTTTGGTTTGTAAATTTATATTAATATAATTGTTCCAAGAGAAGACAGATCTAGAAGATGGAATTGATTGTTGGGCTATTTATTTTCTGTGTTTATAAAATTTTCATAAGTCTTTTAAATTGTAATTAAAATTAAAACACAAAAATAATGAAGAAAAAGGCTTTTTAGCTTCTAGACGACGATGGTGCGATCGACGAGGATATATAGTCCAGTCGGCTACAAGGCGATAGAAATTCATCTTTTGCTTTTTTTGTGAGGTTTTTCTTTTATGGAACAATTTTGACAAAAACAAATGAGATTTTATGATAACCAGATAATAAAATTCAATCTATATGAGATTGAAATTGAAGACAGATATTATGTGAAGAAAGATACTACTAGAAGATACAAGATGAAGAATCAATAGAATGTTTTGATTGATTTTTGTAATATTTATTTTCTTTTCTCTAGGGTAAAACCATAATATTACGGTTATTGATTATATTGCTTGTATCTTTGCTTGTTGCATTGCTTATTTGCATTATAATATGTTTTGCCATGTATGTTGATAACATGTCATATTGAATATGGAGTGTCGCTCATTAAAAATTGTTCATGCAAGTTAACATAAAATCTTGATTTATAAAATATTGAGTGGGAGAAGATTTTTGAAGAAATGACCTAAGACCTCCATCATTGGTTCATTGGTAACACATGGTAGTTTCAACCCTTTAGAAAGGATACATCATGTACCCTCTTAGATCTCTAAAAAGATAATTTGCTTTAGCATGTTTTATTGTTGTTCACCTCTAGGTATTGATTATAAATCATAGAAAAAGTAGTTAAAGGATGGTTAAACACTTAAGATTAATTTTATTATTAACCTACACTAGGAGCTCTATTAATAAATTTAATGGCCAAAGAAGGCAATTATTACTATATGCTAGAATAGATGGGTCTTCGATAGTATATACTAATAGGAGGGGATCTGAGTTCCTACTTGAATTTGACAAGTTTCTCCTAGGTGGCTTGTTGAATTCTGAGTTAGAAATTATCGTTGTAAGGTTGTGATATTTTCAAAGTTTTGATACATAAACACCTTGTATGCTTACTTGTTGATGTTATCTTACTAAATTGTTATTGAATATTTGCTTATGTTTGATATATGAATCTTTATTATAGATCAAAATGTCTAAAAACTCTTTATCTTTGATACTTGATAAAAACACTTTAACTGGCGAGAACTATAATGATTAAAAATGGAACCTAAATATCATCTTGTTCTTTAAACAACTAAAAGTTGTGCTAGCCACATCTGTCCTCTTGCACCTGCCAACAAATCCACTAATGAACAAATCCAACCAAATGATAGCTAAAAGGATACTGATGATCAGGCCCCATTGCTATATCATAGCTAACATGAATAACATATTGCAGGCTTAACATGAAGATCATGAAACTACTCGGTAAATCATGTATAATCTTAAGGACATGTTTGGAGGCCAAGCCTGAGAGGTAAGGGGCTCTTTGGAAGCTTTTTAACTACAAGCAAAAGCCAAGGACGCTTGTGAAGTAGTATATGATGTTGGCCATAGGTTACCTCGTTGAGGCTTAAAGTCATGGATCTAACATTGATGTCGAGTCATGGATGACTATGGTCTTTGAGATTTTTTCTAGGGAGTTCATCCCATTAAGAGCTTAATATAACTTAAGCAATAGATAGGATATGACCTTAACGGAGCTGATGAAGCAGTTGTAGGAGTACAAAAACTTTATCAAGGAAGCTTCGGCTAGTGGCGAGATGAACTTGGCAATTGCATCTGGTTTTAATCCTAATTATGGGAATAGAGAGAAGCAAAAGGCCAAGAATGGGAAGTCTTCTATTTTAGCAAAGGGCAAGGATAAGAAGAAAAAGAAGAGAAACCCAAAGAAACTAAAGTATTTCTTTTGTAGAAAGGTCGGGCATGTTAAGAAGAGTTGCAAAGACTTCCAAGCTAAAGGAGGTAAGTATGAACTTCTAATTATTCAGAATTCTTTAGGTAAAGAATCAAGTGATACTTGGATCATAGATTTTGGAGCAACTAATCATGTTAGTGTTTCTTTACAGGGGTTCAAGGAAATGAAAAGTCTTCTACATGAGCACTTTACATTGTGGATTGTCGATGGATCCTTAGTGTTGGCTGAAGTAGTAGGAGATGTCCATCTTTATTTTGATAGTTATATAAGTTTAGTTTTAAGCGCTTGATTTTATGTTCCTAAACTTAAAAAGAATTTAATTTTTGTCATATGTTTATTTAAAGATTCTTATTCAGTTTCTTTTAATCATAAAGTTGTAATTTGTAAAAATAAATCTTTTATCTATAGTGGATGGATGCAAAACAACCTATATTTTATTAAACATAAGATGGACTCACCACTGAACATTAACATAAATGATAACTGTAAAAGACTTAAGACTTTACACTCTAATAAGGCTTATCTTTGGTACTTGAGATTAGGTCATATTGACTTGAAAAGGATTCAAAGGTTAGTAAGAGATAGACCTTTAAGTTATTAAGAGGTGGAATCTATACCACAATGTGAATCTACCATTCGAGTCTAAGGACAATCAAGTGAAAAGGGTTCTAGGACTTGTGCATAGTGATATTTGTGATCCCATAAACATCAAGGCACGAGAAGGTTATGAGTATTTTGTCACTTATATTTATGATTGCTCGAGATATGGGTATGTCTGCCTAATGTATCATAAGAGCAAAAACTTTGACAAGTTTAAGGAGTTTCGAGCTGAAGCAAAGAAGCAATTAGGTAAACCCATAAAGACCCAATCAAGGAGGAAATTACCTCTTTAATGAGTCCTTAGGACACTTAGTAGAGAATAAGATTTTATCCCATTTAACTGCACTAGGCACTCCACAGTAGAATGGCATGGATGAGAGGAGGAATATGACTTTATTGGATATGGTTAAGTCCATGTTGAGTTATTCAACAGTACCTTTATCTTTCTAGGGATATGCACTCTAAACCACTTGTTATCTTTTCAACAATGTGACTTCAAAATCAGTTCCTAAGACTCCTCACGAGTTGTGGAGGAAACGAAGACATCATTTAACCATATTCGTGTATGGGGATGTTTTGCTCTTATCTTGGAAAAGGAAGCGAATAAGCTAGAAGCACATTCAGAGGTATGCATGTGTGTAGGATATCTAAAAGGGACAAAAGGTGGTGAAATATATAACCAAAAAGATAAAGTGGTTTCAATGAATGTGACTTTTCTTGAGGAAAGTTACATGAACGACTTTAAGCCTTGTCGTAGAGTGGTATTTGAGGAGTTGGGGGTGATTTAATCATTCTGGGTGTTCTAGTTGAAACTAATCCAATTAACATAGAAACACTAGCCAAACAACAACCTAGGAAGCTTCGGTATAGTGGGAGGATCGGGTATCAACCCAAAGGTATATGTTCAATAGTGAAGCTTACTTGGCTGAACTAGTTGCCATATTGGGGATTCTTATACTTACGAATAGGCTATAAAGAATGTTAAGTCAAAGCCCTAGACGGAGGCTATAAACACTAAGATGAAGTCTTTGAAGACTAATCATGTCTAGGAGTTGTGGACCTTCTTGAAAGGGTAAAACCCATAGGGTGTAATTAGGTCTATAAGAGCAAGAAAGGAGCAGATGGGAAAGTCAAAACATACGAGGCTAAACTGGTAACAAAGGGATGCACGTAAAAAGAAGTAATCGACTACTAGGAAACCTTTTCGCCTCTAGCCATGTGTAAGTCCATTCATATTCTCTTGTCCATTGCTACCACTCTTGATTATGGGATTTGGCAAATAGATGTAAAGGTGGCCTTTTTGAAAGGCTATCTTTATGAGACTATATATATAGTACAACAAACGGGTTCAAAGCTAAGAGTTAAAAGAATAAGGTCTGTAAGCTATTAAAGTCTACTTATGGACTTAAGCAAGCTTCCCGTTTTTGAAACATAAGATTTGAACAATTGATCAAGGTTTATAGGTTTGAACAAAACGTGGAAGAACCATGTGTTTACAAACACATTAAGGATATGAACATGGTTTTTCTTATGCTCTATATTGATGACATTTTGCTTGTTGACAATGACTTTAGGGCATTGTCATCAATCAAATTATGATTGACTAAGTCGTTTGACATGAAGGACTTAGGTAAAGCTAATTATGTTTTAGGTATCCAAATCTTTAGAGATAGGAAAAACAAAATGATAGCTTTATCCCAAGCTACCTACATAGACAAGATTCTCGACAAGTACAGAATTCATAATTCCAAGAAAAGTGGGTACTATCTAGGTCTAGAATTATTCTTTCTAATAGAGACAGTCCAAAGACAGATGAGCAAAAAGAATACATAAAGAATGTGCCTTATGCTTTGACAGTAGGTATTTTTATGTATGCCATGCTTTGTACATGACCTGACATATGTTATGTGGTCGGGATAGTGAGTTGATTTCAATTGGATCCATAACCAAACCATTAGGTTATGGTCAAATACATTTTCAAGTACCTAAGATGAACTAGAGGTTATATATTAGTGTATTCTAGTGAGGATCTAACACCTCTTGTATACACTGATTTGGATTTTCAATCTTTTTTAGATTCGAGGAGATCAACTTTAGGATCTGTGTTTACTCTAGGATGTGACGTCATTGTTTGGAGAAGTGTCAAGTAAGATTACACTTCAAATTCAATGGTAGACGCTAAGTATGTGGCAGCTAGCGAAGCTTCAAAAGAAGCTGTGTGGCTCCGCAAGTTCCTTAAAGATCTTGAGGTAGTTCCTAGTATGGGTAAGCCAATAACGTTGTACTATGATAACACCACAACAATAGCTAATGCTACGGAGCCAAATTTCATGAGAAGAGTAAACACATACATTAGAGGTATCATATGATAAAGGACTTCATAGAGCATAGACATGTTGTAGTAGGCAAGATTGTATCCGAGGATAATATAGCTGATACTTTTACAAAGACACTATCAACGAGGGCTTTTGAGAAGCACGTAGATGCTATGGGGATGTGTAACATGTCACATTTACTTACTTAGGGCAAGTAAGAGATCGTTAAACTAGGTGCCCTGAGGATTAAATGATATAATAGTTTTTGGAGACATTTAATCAATAACAAAAGTTATTATTTATTTTCATATACAAATGTTGTCCTCTTTATGTTCATTTATATTGAATATATGATAAGCAAATAAAAATTAAAGACTGTCAGTCTCAACCTTCAAGATCATATATATAATAGATAGATTATACAAAAGACATGATCTTAAAGGTTATAGTCTAAATGATAAGATTTGCAATCAAGGGAATAAAGTTAGGCGCTTTGTTCATGTTAAGATTGTTATGTTGTTTACATCCCTAATGGGAGATGACCTGTCCTAGTCTTCGGAGTCGGACTTCATGAGTAGAAACATTGATATATTGTTATAGGTGACAATATATTAGATCAAGGCTAAAGGAAAATTGATTTGATTAATAATTTCATTTGTTTAAATCAATTCAACTTAGACAATCATAGGTGTCATATCTTAATCCTAAAATTTATTAATGGGCCCATTTTCTTGACTTGTGTCTTTTGATGTACCAAAGAGTGACATCCTAAATTAAATGATGGTACATATATAGGTACGTTTGAGACATAACTCTCAATTGATGCAGGCACGTTATTCAAAGATATGAAATCCATTGTTCTTTTGTAGGGTTAATGATATTCTCTTATAAGCATTATCCTATAATTAAAAAATTAGAGCACTCAACCATTTGGATACATAAGTATGACTAAATGGTATACTATTTATGGATAGTAAGTTTTCTAATGGTAAGATAATGGAATATAAGATAAAAATAATTGAGAAGGTAAAACGAAATTTTATCTTTAAGTTGATTATGAATATCCTATAAGGAAGTTACCTATTATGATATGTCATAAACAATACTTATTAGAGTTTTGTAATTTTATATTGTTTAAGAGTACAACTCAAAGCTTTTAGTAGAATAGCTTTAGAGTTTATAATTATAAAATATATATATAGGAGATATGTTATTTTATAATTTTAGATCTTAATCTATATATCCATCAGGTTCCCTTTACTAGCTTATAATATTTTCTATAATGAAACAGCATGTTTTTTCCTACAAATTAGTAACTTATGTTACTTATTAGATGGGCTTAAATTCAACATATTGGATTTAATAATTCATGTTGGTTTATTAGTTGAATTAATGTTATGAATTAATTCCAAACAAACATGTTAAATTATTTAAAATAGATTTTATTTGTATGTGATTATTTATATATGATGGTTTTAATTATATAACTTTTCTATTGGGTTATTTAAATTGAAATTAAGGCTTTATAAAAGATATTCGGTTCAAATAAAGTAGGATTTATCCATTAAGTTTGGTTTGAATTAATGGGATAAATTTCAGGAGCTAAAAATGCATCGTGGGAGTGTTACCATAATGGATCAGTCGACCGAACTTAGTGTATGCTAGTCGACTAGACCAGCTAAGTCAGCAATCCATGTGCTTCATGTATTTTACTCAAAAAGTTGATCCAAACTCAAATTTTGAGGCCAAATATGGTAAGGACTAAACCCGAATCTGACCTCCATATAAAGCTAACTACTTTCTATTATTTCTTAGATCATTTGATAATTTGAGAGAGTATTTCTAAAGAGAGAAACTCTAAAACTTCCATAGAGCTATAGTTTAACCTCTTGAACCTTATGGTTTTCTCAAGTGGTTGGAAGAGAGGTCATTGAGCAGAAACTGAATGACGTGCGACCACCCGTGTTTCGATCTTGAAAAGAGAATAGCAAAGAAGGCTAGTTGGTTGAGGCTCTTTAGGTAGATTTCTCTAATTGCAATTTCTACAGTTTTTCAGTCAACTGAAAAGGTATGTAAGATCTATATTACTTTGTATACATAGCATGTCTAACTTATTATTAATTAGATTTAAAATTTCAAAATCTGTTGCGTATTTGTTTTAACACGGTCTTCCTTGAAAGTGATGGCCATAGCAATTTGCCAAACGACTAGAACACATTCGCCCGAGAAGTTGCACAGGAGGTATAAATAGGAACCATTGATGTGTTGCTAACTTTTAACTTGTCATAAGCCTAATTAAACAAGATATCGGCCAAGCTCCCATTGTCAATCAACACACATCGAATAGTGTTGTTGGCAATCTAAAGCTCGCAGACCTGTGCATCATTGTATGGGTGGATAAGCCTATCCGCTTCTGCCTCCATGACGGTGATGGTTATATCCTCTTGTCAGCATACGTTATTGATGTGCTCAGACATGTCCATATCGTCTCCTCTCTCGACAAATAGAGCTTCCTAAACATATGCTAGTTGGCTGCACACAGTATACTCAGTGATTAACCTGCTAAAGATCAGGCTGGCTGATTGTTCCTTTCTTATTGTTCCCAAGAGCCATGACTTGTTCCACAAATTCCTATAGGTGCCCATCATGAATGAGCCACTTGATTTGATCTTTAAGCAGAACATATTCTTGGGTAGTATGCCTTACATCTTTGTAGAAGTTGCAATACTTACATTCTTGGGTTGGTTAGCAAATTTTGGTATGGTTTAGCTCTTCATTGATCATGGCGACCAACGGTGTGTAGTATTCAAATTTTTTAGTGGGCACTTTCGGCTTTCCTATTCAGACGAATCCTTCTTGTTCTTGTTCCCTTTCTTGGTCGATTCTCCATCTCAATGACTCTACATAAAATCCATGGTGTCAACATGTTTTTGGGCATAGTCGAGCATTTCTTGGAAATAGAATAGAAAACTAATAAAACAAAATATAAACAAAAATATAAATAAATAAAAGACTAACCTAACACCTCAACCCCCATGGGCCCACCTGGCGGGACCCCAATATAATTAGGTCTTATCCTCGTTCATCATATGTACTATCCCCTCTGGGCTTCTAGTGGCCCTCAAGAATTTCTTCGCATCTCCTAACACTTGAACCCAAGACCTCTCTACTTATAAGATTCTGAAGTCAAATCTTGGAATTCATTACTCAAAGCCAAGAATTCATCACTCTCTAATCCTCAAAGCCAAGAATTCATCACTCTTATTTTCTTTCAACCCAAAGTAGAAGGAATTCTTCTTAAAGATTTTCTATGAAAATCTTCATCTTTGTTGAAGAAAACATAAGAATTTAAGATATGGTTTAAAGGTTTTAATGGTTTTGAATTTTTATGATTGATATGTATTGTTTTGTAACAAACTTTATTAGAAAATTGTTCTTTTATGTTGCGAATGTGTATGCATTTATGTTTATATGAAACATAAATTATTTTGTTTTTACATTGATTATAACAATGTTATTTTAGGGTTGAAAGCATTTATGTTTAGATGATATCATGAAATTTCATGAAAACAAGGTTTTGTTATTGGAGTGTGATATGAGAATTTTAGGATTTTTAGTTAGTAGGTAATGTTGTTGGTAATATTTTGATAAGTTGTGTATATATATGTTAATAATGTCTAAGATTTTTTTATAAATTTTCATTCAAAATATTTTTAAAGTTATGAGCATTCAATCAAATACTATTCATAAATTTTTAATTGCTGGTAGATTTGTATTTGTGATTTGTAGAGTCCGTGTTATGAGACAAAAATCATCTTTTGATTTTCTAAAAAATTATAAATCATTGTTGATATTTTAACTAAAAGTTGTAAATTTTTAGCATCATATCCTTATTATGTTTTAAAATAAAATTCGTTGATTGCTAGGTACTTAGTGGTTATAAATGTCTGCTTAATATGCTCTATATAAATTGTAAGACAATAAATCATACTTTTAAATGTGGTTTACATGATTTATTATTTTTCTAATATTTAATTATATGTCAATCATGTCACATAAAAATTATAAAGGCATATCATGCATATTTGATTTTAAAAAAATGTTTAAATTAAACATGTTTGTTGTTTAGCATGCCTAATGTTAATATTAATTGTAAATTCAAATGTGTGTTTTCAATTACTACAAAATTATTTGGAGTTGAATTTTGGATATGTTATGCTTTTATGTGTCTAGTATATGTGATAATTTTTACAAATTGTTTTATAACCTAAATGATTTAATCCATAATTTTTAATTAGGGCAGCTCAATGCCTAGGCTTTACTGACAGATTCTGTAGTATTGCCTATATGATTTATTTAAATTATGAAATGAAATTTTTAAGGCTAAAGAATAATGTAAACATTATATATATATATAAACTTTATTCTTGCAAATTTTCATGCTTTAATTGAATGCAAATCGAAAGATACAAGGTGATGAGTCCTTGAAGGTTAGTAGGTTTTTATGATTGGAAAATTTACTTGAATGTTTTGAAAATTAAAAAAAGTATTTTCGATTAATATTTTCAAGAGAAGAAATTTTGAGCAGTGTTTTTATATGTTGGCAATGTTATGGAAGAAATTTTATACTTTATTCCTGCTTATAAGTTGACATTAATTTCTCTAAGTAATTAAAGATCAAGTTTTCTATCTTTATGTTTCCTGACTCTAAGTGCATGTTTGTGACTCAAAGATGCTTTCTTTCGTTAAAGATGATGTATGATGATATAATATAGTATTAAATCATATTATGAACATGAATATTAATTTCATGTATTATATGAATGATTGATATGAAGATTCCAAAAGGTGAGCACACCGAAAACCATGGCAACATCACCCGATTTAAGGTTTAATAAGCAAGCAAGTCAAGTAAGTACATTCTTACCTGTAACATGATAAAAATTTACAAACAAGTTTTAAGAACATGTTTTATGATAATTTTTAAGTTTGTTTTTACATATTGTCTTCTCATGAAAACTCTTGTTGCAACAAGAAGGTTTAATGGATGTTTCAATGACAAAGTATGTTAAAGGTATATTCATATATATGTATTACTTTATTAAGCGTTGCACACCTTATGTTTATGCTTATGATGTTCTGTAAGGTTTGGACTTGTCATGTTTAGTTTATGACTAGCTATCCTACACTGCTCATGACGGCGTGCCTATGATGTTAATGTTACAACATTTAGGCCATTAAAGATAAAATGAATGATGTTTTAATATAGAAGTTTAAATGAAAAGATATGTTTAATATAAACCCATGTCTGGTGGACTACTATGATTATGATTAGGATGTTATGTAATGATTTTTATAAAATGTTTTATGTTGTGAGATAGGAATATGTACTTACTAAACTTATGCTTACTTAGTTTATATCATGTTGCAGATAAGTATAAGATGCAGGTTAACTAAGATGGAGGACAAGAATAAGCGTGGGTGCTACGAGTGTTGGATTGGAAATAGAGTCATGTCATGAAAGGAACTTAAACTCAAACAAAATTTAATAATTTATGTTCTACATTTTTATTTGTTTGAGACTCAGTTTTATTTATGATATGTTTTTTTTTTGTACTTATGTTTTGTTGAATGTAATTTGTATTTTAGAGTTTTAGTTTCTTAGGTTGTTTGTTAAAGAAGATGCTATCTAGTTCATGTCTTTGTAATTAATCTTGATTAGTTGTTTAATTAGAAGTTAAGAATGCTTGTATTATGCATGTGAGTTTGTATTTGCTAAATATTTGTTTTTTTTATTGTAAACTAAGTTTTTTGTAGATGATCGGTTAGTCGAATACCTTAGGTGTCTTGTTAGGCTAACCAAGGACAAAAAGTTAATTCCGGTAAGTAGCCTTTTTAATATATATATATATATATATATAAATATATATATATATATATATGGATGTGTTCTTGGGATATTTCTTTAACTGTTGTTCATTGTTTCGAACTTTTTGTCAGTATTTAATAAGTTTAACTATAAAAGCAACTTTCTCTATGGTAAATGTAAGGGGACGTTACAATTATGGAACATAGACTTATGTTATTTGGAGAAAGAAGCGATCTTTTTCTCATTATTTATGTATAACGGAATAATTGATAATCAAAAAGTTTGTGACAAGAGGTTAATTATGTGATTATACTAGTTTTCTTGGAGAAAAAGTTAATGGAGGAGTAGATGAATGATATGTAGTTCAAAAGAAGAGTAATGATAGTCGTGTAGTTTTAGTGAACAAGTTTGAGAATTATACAAGGTTAATAAAAGGATTTTGCAAGGTCACATGTGAGATCTCTATAGTAATTTTTTTTTAGTGAAGTATATTTTGCAAATGTGCATGTTATTAACAGGATTAAGTATATGAATGTTCAAGGCTTAGTGAGGATTAATTTTAGGAGAAAATTATTTATGATAATATTTTAGCAATTTGAATGGTCCATAACATGATATGATAGAGATCACACATAGTAGTTTCTTTTATGGATGACCTTTGAATTAGTAGAGACTTCAATGGAGTATTCTAGAATTTTTAGTGTAGAAGACTAGAGATTAAATATGAAATTATTATTTTCTTTTAGACGATATTGATTGAGAAAATTATGGAACGAGATGATAAGCCTAAAATTTTTATGATGATACATGATATTTCAAAAAGCAATATTTAATATTCTACTCCAAACTTTGTAGAAAAGAAAGTTAAGCTTTAAGCATAGTGTATCTTCACTGTTACAAACGAGATTGATTATTTAATGAATGAGGGGATGTACTAGTAGATTTATTAGAGCACATGATGTTTTTCTGTATTTTAAAGTTAAAACTGAATATTTTAGAATCATTTGTATATTTTGGATTAAAGAGTTCCTAGAGTACAATTCTCTTTTGGTATGTGATTAAAGACAAGTTTACATATATAAAATGTGAGATATAAAGAAAAGAAAGAAAATTAAAGTTGCACTTAGATTTATACTTCTATAAAGCATGATAAATAGAGAGGCAAGAAGAGAATTCAAACATTGCATATGATATTATTAGTTAGATGTATGATGACTTTAATTGGACATGATTTTTGAAGAAATTTTTATGTGAAAAGAAAGAACGTTAAGAAAAAGGATTAAAATTTTTTGGACATATTCATTACTACACATATTATCATGGACAACCCTTAGAAGGAGGGAAAGATGTTAAACCTAAATTTTTACACAACATTTTTCGTGTTCATATGCTAAGGAAGTACATGCAGAGTCCATGATCTTTTTCTCAAAAAGAAAAAATAAGAAGTTTGAGGGAATATAATTTACAGTGACAAGCCAACTATGTCTTTGGTTGAAATCAAAGATATTAGGGAACAAGGACGTTTCCCTAGACAAAGAGTCATTGAGAAGTCCAAAGATTAAAGAAGCTACATGGAAAACAGATATGAGATTAGGACCAAAACTTTGAGAAATAAGGAAATTGCATTAGTTAAAGTCTTATGGCGTAACCATAAAAGAGGAGGTGGCTATGTGAAGCCTACTGTCTGTAGTTGTTTTGAGTTTCGAGGACGAAACTCTTATGAGGTGGGGAGAGTTGTAATGCCCATTGTCTTCTTCCTTGGACATTTATGATAATTTAACATTAGAATGTGATATTTTAAGTGCTTTTATTATTAATATTAAGTAAATTAACTTTTTGTTCAGTACTGTCACAGGTAACAGCCACAAGGGATCAAAGTGCTCGGGATGTTGATGTCAAAAATAATGGTAAACATAAAGTATTTAATCTATCTAAGTCTACTATTGTTGTGCTTAATATTATATTATATTGTATTGTATTGCATTGTATTATATTATATTATATATATTAATATAAAAATGACATGTTGCCATGGGAAAAGAAAAAGGAAAACAAAAAAAAAAGAAAAAAATGACAGGACTTTTATCGTGTTCAGGGAAAAGAAAAAAAGAAACCTAATTAGATTAGGATTACATTCACCTAAAAAAAGGAGAAACCTAATTAGATTAGGATTACACTCATTCAAAAAAAAGGGGGAACCCTAATTAGATTAGGATGACACTCATTAAATTAGGATTTTTTTCTACACTTGTCTAATCTCCTTTCTCTCATAAACCTACAAATATACCTTTAACCCACTAAATCCTTCATTCGCTTAATCTCCAGCCAAAGAAAAATCTCTCCTTTACTCCCTCTCAAATTCATGTTCATAAGCCTTAATCATCTTTTTAATCCTTAAAGCCAAGAAGTCATCACTTTTATTTTCTTTCAACCAAAGTAGAAGGAATTCTTTTTAGAGATTTTTTGGGCAAGTCTTCATCTTTGTTGAAGAAAACATAAGAATTTAAGGTATGGTTTAAAGGTTTCATGGTTTTGAATTTTTATGATTGATATATAATGTTTTGTGACAAACTTTGTTAGAAAATTGTTTTTTTATGTTGTGAATATGTATGCATGCATGTTTGTATAAAAAATAAATTATTTTGTTTATTACTTTGATTATAACAATGTTATTTTAGGGTTGAAGGCATTTATGTTCATATGATATCATGAAATGTCATGAAAATAAGGTTTTACTACTTGAGTATCATATAAGAATTTTAGGATTTTCGGTTAGTTGGTAAGGTTACTTGTAATATTTTAATAACAAATGATTTTATTTTGTTATGATTTTTGGATATGATGTGTATATATATGTTAAGAATGTCTGAGATTTTTTATAAATTTTCATTCAAAATATTTTTAGGGTTATGACCTTTCAATCAAACACTGCTTAAGAAATTTTAATTACTAGCAAATTTGTATTTGTGACTTATAGAGTCCGTCTTATGAGGTAGAAGGTATCTTTTAATTTTGTAAAAAATTACAAATCATTGTTGATATGTAACTATAAGTTTGTAAATTTTTAGTTTCATATCCTTATTATGTTTCAAGATAAAACTCATTAATTGCCAACTACTTAGTGGTTATGAATGTTAACCTAGTATGCTTTATATACAACATAAAATAGTAAATCATACTTTCAAATGTGATTTACATGATTTACTATTTTTCTAAATTTCTTTTATGTTAATCATGTTACATAAAAATTTTGGAAGCATATCATGTATATTTGATTTTATAAAAATGTTTGAATAAAACATATTCCTCGTTTAGCCTGTTTGTTGTTACTATTAACTTTAAATTCGAACGTGTATTTTGAAATACTACGAATTGATTTGAAGCTAAATTTTGGATATGTTATGCTTTTATGTGTCTAACATATGTAGTAATTTTATAAATTATTTTATAGTATAAATGATTTAATCCATAATTTTTAATTAGGACAGCTTACTACTTAGGATTTGCTAGCAGATTTTGTGATATTAATTATATGATTTATTTAAATTATCAGATGAAATTTTTATGGCTAAAGAAAAATCTAAACATTATATATATATATATATATATATATATATATATTAACTTTATTCTTGTAAATTTTTATGCTTTAATTAAATGTAAATCGACAAATATAGGGTGATGAGTCCTTAAAGGTCAGTTAGTTTTTTTGACTGGCAGATTTACTTGAATATTTTAAAAATTAGAAAAAAAGTATTTTGGATTAATATTTTTGAGAGAAGAAAATTTGAGCGATATTTTTATATGTTAGCTATATTATGGAAGAAGTTGTACACTTTATTCATGCTTATAAGTTGAGATTAATTTATCTAAGTGATTAAATATCAAGTTTTCTATCTTTATGTTTCTTGACTCTAAGTGTATATTTGTGACTCAAATATGCTTTATTTCGTTAAAGATGATGTATGATGATATAATATAGTATTAAATCATATTATAAACATGAATATTAATTTCATGTATTATATGAATGATTGACATGAACATCCCAAAAGGCGAGCACACCAAAAACCATGGCAAAATCGCCCGATATAAGGTCTAGTAAACAAGCAAGTCCAGTAAGTACATTCTCACCTGCAACATGAAAAAATTTTACAAACAAGTTTTGAGAAAATGTTTAATGATAATTTTTAAGTTTGTTTTTACATATTGTCTCCTCATGAAAACTCTTGTTGCAATAAGAAGGTTTAATGTATGTTTCAATGACAAAGTATGTTAAAGGTATATTCATATATATGTATTACTTGATTAAGCGTTGTACACCTTATGTTTATGTTTATGATGTCCTATAAGGTTTGGACTTGTCATATTTAGTTTGGGACTAGCTATCTCATCCCTCTCATGACGGCGTGCCTATGGTGTTAATGGTGCAACATTTACGCCATTAAAGACAAAATGAATGATGTTTTAATATGAAAGTTTAAATGAAAAAATGTGTTCTATATAAACCCGTGTCTCGTGCAGTACTATGATTATAATTAGGATATTATGTAATGATTTTTATAAAATGTTTTATGCTATGAAATAGGAATTTGTACTTACTAAGCTTATTGTAACGTACAAAAAGTCTCATATCGGCTAGGTAAAGGACTGAAGAGCAGTACTTAAGTCCTGGGTTGCCCACCTCTCAACAAGAGCTCTTTTGGGACATGACAAGTGGTATCAGAGCGGGGTACTGCCTGTCTGGTGTGTGGACTCTCCATGGTCTAGTGGGACCCTCAAGGGAGCCAATCCGTGACGGGGGCGTCACGTGATTGGGTGGAGGAGAATGTAACGTACAAAAAGTCTCACATCGGCTAGGTAGAGGACCGAAGAGTAGTACTTAAGTCATGGGCTGCCCACCTCTCAACAAGAGCTCTTTTGGGACGTGACATTATGCTTACTTAGTTAATATCATGTTGCTAATAAGTATAAGATGCAGGTTGACTAGGATGGAGGACAAGAACAGGCATGTGTGCAAGGAGTGTTGAATTAGAAACAGAGTCATGTCATGAAAGGAACTTAAACTCAAACGAAATTTAATAATTTATGTTCTGTATTTTTATTTGTTTGAGACTTAGTTCTATTTATGATATGTTTTTTTGAATTTATGTTTTGTTGAATGTAATTTGTATTTTAGATTTTTAGTTTCTTAGGTTATTTATTAAAGAATACGCTATATAGTTTGTGTCTTTGTGATTAATCTTAATTAGATGTTCAATTAAAAGTTAAGAAAGCTTGCATTTATGTGTGAGTTTGTATTTGCTAAATATTATTATTTTTTTAAAAAACTAAGTTTTCTATAGTAATTGGTTAGCCGAATACCTTAGGTGTTCTGTTAGGCTAAACAAGGAAAAAAAGTTAATTCTAGGAAGTAGTTTTTTCAAAAAATATATATATGCATGTGTTCTTGAGATATTTCTCTGAATGTTGTTGATTATTTTGAACTTTTTATAAGCAATTATTGAGTCTAACGATAAAAGCAATGTTCCTTGTGATGTCCGTTAGGGGATGTTACAACTAGGGCCTCCGATTTCACTAAAACTAATCTATTTCAATTCATTATTCTCACTAACATCACCTATTGCAATATTTGACGACAAGTAATGCTAACCTATTCAACGCTCTTTGTCGAGTTACGCAAAAAAAGTCTATTATATTAACCCATTATATCTCTATGTGAATTTAAATATGTTAGAATTCATTAAGATCTATGGTTCTCTAAAAGTCAATGCAAGTCAAGTTGCAACATTTCCATGCCCCATGTGACCTATGATGTCTATCATAAGAAGCTATTTCTATAAATCTTATGTCGATTTTAGGATAAGTCTCCCAATCAGTTAATTAGTGACAGACAATTAAAGGCATTAAGAATAGTAATAAACACTCAAAATAAAACAATAAACCCTTGGAGAATAAATCTTTGAAAGAAAAAGTAAATGAAATGAAATGAAATTAAAATAGAATTGGTTATCTCATAGCCCTAACAAAAGGAAACTAAAACATAATTAACATAAAATATATTGGTTTTAGCATAATTAAAGAACAAAAACAAGAAATAGAAATCTACAAAATAAAACCAAATTGAAAAGGTCACAAATCTCTTAAGGATTTTCTGATAAATGTTCTCCTTCGGACTTTGAAGACACCTTCTCTAATAATAAAAACCTAAAACCTAAAATAGAACCTAAGCCTAAAAATATTTTTTCTTTTTTTTTTTTTCTCTCCCTTCCGCCACAAAAGCAGCCTTCAACTCCCTCTCTTTCTACATATGCTTTAGCACGCTTACATATGCAAGAAGGTGATGCTTTTATTTCTTTTCTTGTCTTGATTTTAATGCCAGCCAAAACAAGGGTTCAAGCATTAGGGCGTCAGCGTGTGGGCAAGTGGCAAAGTAAGCGGAGGAATACTTAGTGGTACACATGGGACGCGGTAATTGGTAGGAATACGGGTTGCATGGGCGCTGCATTGAGGCACAAAGCACTGGAACAAACATGCTGGGCAAGATAACTGCACGATGGGCCCATTTTTGGTTCAAATTTCGCTTTAATCTTTCGACCTTTTTGCCATCAAATTGACTCCAGAGTTCCATATTTGCCCAATTTATCTATTTCACTCACACCAAGAAGGGAAATTAATATTATAAAAAGAAAACGAAAATAAAAAATAAAATTCAATTAAACTAAAATAAAACAAAAAACCCAATTTAAAGACTCAAAAGCTCACAAAATATGAAGTTAAAAATGTCTAATTTACCAATATAAAACTAGCTTATCAATAGGCAATAAGCTGGGCATCCTGAGATGTGATTTGGCTCTTGAGTGATCTACTCTCACTACTGACTTCTTTGAGGTGTCTATCTCGCTCTTGAGAATGAGTTGCTTACTCCTGCAATGAAGCCTTCAGATTCTCTACCTTAGCGGCGAGTGTGATTAGCTGGTTGTCCTTGTTTGTTGGTGCTAGTGTATTTTCGTGTTGCTCTGTTCCAATTGTTGTGTTCAGTGGGATCTCCTAGTTGGTGCTTGTATCGTCAGACATTGCTTGTTATGTGGAGAATTGCTAAGATTCCACATTGCAATCAGAAGGCCTCCAATAGGGTCCAGACTATAAACATTAAATCTATAATTAAACTAGACCGGATTAAAACAAAATTAAAAGATCTATTAAAAGCGATCAGGCCCTATAATCACTGTCATTAGGTCCCTGCAAGCTTGAAAATCAGGTTAGATTAATAATAGCAATAATCAAAACAAGTGAATAAATTTAGAATAAAATGCTGTAAAATAAAAGATACTATATGCAGATTAATAGTAGTTCATTCTTAAATTCAGCTACAACCACTGTTATTAAGCACTTCATTTTATTTAGAACTTGATACAATTGCAGTAGATCTTCGGAATAAGGCTTTGGCAAATTTGAAATGAAAACTTTCTTCAAGTAGAAAATGGGAGAGAAAGCGGCAAGAGTTTCTGGTATGTATAAGAGATGGGATGCCCTAATTGATGCCTTTTTCCTGTATTTGTAGAGGCTTCTTTGAGATAGTGACATTTAGTTAATAGGAAGTGAGTCTAAGCAATATTTGATGAAGTGGGACACATGTCGCATGAGGATTGAGCACAAGTTTGAAACCATCTTCTATTAATCTACTATGTGAGTTAGTGGGCCTTTCTCTGTCACTTTTGACTCTAGATTTAACATTTCAAACTAAATAAGCATAGAGTTGTATAATTTTCCGTTCAATACTCGGCCAACACAAGCTATCCGTGTTAAGCATGTTGAACATGAAAGTCTTTTTGAGCTGGTAGGGAGCATATCAAACCCATTTCATTCCACCCCATAAACACACATTAAGGCTTTGAACCAATTGTTGGGCCTTATGTTTTGAATTGAGCTAATCTAAATCATACCACAATAATGTTTAAATTCAAATATTATTATTAAATGGTTGTTTAGTTATGTTAAGGTGATATTTTGCTAATAACATGGAACAATATTTCAATTTCTAAGTGAGTAAACACTTAAAAACAATAAAGATGGTTTTTTACTACACCATTTAATAAAAGAAATAAACACTAAAAAAACAATAGTTATTTTTTTTTACTTTGTTCTCGTTTCTAAGTAGGTTTTTCATTACATTCCTTTATGGTAAACCCGCCCCAAGAAAAACTGAGCATGAAAGAGGCCAAACTTCTACATTGGTCCTCTAATATATTGCCAGAGTCAAGGCTGCAGGCTCTGTGGTCTCTGCTCTCTAGAGGCAACGTCTCAACTTTCCAAACGGTAAATACCAAACAAATTTTTGGAGCCACTACTCCCGAGACATGTTTTATCGAGTAGAGCAAGAATGGTGTTGCGATATTGTGCTAAAAATGGAGCAGACCAGCGGTCCAAAAATGCTACCCCAAATCAATCAAAAAACGTCACGTATTAATTCTCTTCTCCTTTCTTTAGTGACTCTTTTTTTGCTTTTTTTTTCGTACCCAGTTATTTTTATTCCACTCAGCCGAGAAAATTTTGATGCTGGTTTTTTTTTTTTTCTCTTTCTTTTGAGAGAGAAAGTTAAGATCTGATATGAGGCTTTGAGATCCAATGGACAAACTGATAAAAAAAAAAAAGAAAAAAGGAATCAGATGCGGGCTTTCCTTTTTTTTCTACTTAAAATCATATCCAATATCAAATCTTGGCTCTCTCTAAAAACTAAACACAACACAATCATAAGAAGGAAAATAAATCTAAGCCCATCGCAATCGGCAAGCCTAGTCATCCATCTCCATAGATACAACTCAGTGAGTGTTCTTCCGCTCAGCACAAACAGAAAGAGAGAGAGAAACCAGCAACGTCCAAGGAAAACTTCATCGTTAGTGATGAGACGCGCATCTGAAACTAATATCCTCTGAAACAGCTATCAGTAGCAGCTTTAAAATCCTTTGTTGTTAATGGGTATTGATTTCTTTTTCTTTTTGTTTTTTTTCCCTTTACAATGGCTATTTGATTATATCCTACCATTTGTGGGTCTGGGGTCCTGCACTTCTGTTGTATTTCCCAGAAAGAAAAGAAGGGAAAAAAAAAAATGCTACTGTTTGATAACAACAGCAAACGAGAAGGTTGAAGGTTAACTTTGGACTCCGTTAAAAAAAGTACACCTGGCATTTTTTGATTGGTTGGACAGAGAGGACAGATGACCTGGTTCCACCAAAAATGAACTCAGACATGCGCAAATGGCATCAACCAAAGATTAAAAAATAAATAAATTAGTATATGAACAATGCTTTATGGATAACCATTTGCCACATTTAGAATCAACTCATCAATTTTAAAAACCAATTGTCATCGTTTAGCAAAAAAACAAAAAAAAAAAAAGTCATCAACTCTAAGAAAGCGGTCACCCATTCCATCTGTAAATGAAATAAGTAAAAGGAAAACAGAAAAGATAAATGAAATTAGCTTTAAGACTTGACCATAAAGTAACCAGCTACTACTAGTGGCGGGCTGGTTAGCTTTGTCTTTTTCTCATCTTTTTCCAATCTTCTCAGGGAACTCTTGTAAGTTCTCTTGTTTCTTCTTGAGCGAGAGAAGAAAAGAAAAGAAATGGCTGCAGAATTGGTGGACGGAGATGGGCGGAGCTTGTCTTTCTGCTACCCTTCAGGTGCTGTTTGACAGGATCGCCTCCCGTGAAAAAATAGACTACTTGAAGGGAAAGAAAAACTGTGATGGGCTACCGAAGAAGCTGAAGATCATGCTCTTGTCTGTTAATGTGGTACTCGACGATGCCGAGCAGAAGCAAATAAGAAACCCGGCAGTGAGTGAAGAACTTCATTTCCAGACACAAGAACCTACTATAATTTTTTGTGATAATAGCTCAACAATCAAACTTTCAAAGAATCCTGTTCTACATGGAAGAAGCAAACATATTGATGTAAAGTATCATTTCTTAAGAGATCTCACAAGGAATGGAACACTTGATCTCATCCACTGTAAGAGTGAAGACCAGGTTGCAGACATATTTACCAAGTCCCTCAAATGCCCTACGTTTCAGAAGTTAAGGAAGTTGCTGGGAGTTTGCACTTTGGAGAATCCAATTTGAGGGAGAGTGTTTTAGAGTTGACTGTAATTAAACTGAATGTTTGCAAACTTTCGGTTTAAGGGAGAGATTGTTAATTGAGTCACGTGTTGCTCTATTGGCTAAGTCTGTTATTTTGTTTTATTTTTTTGTTGTTATGAATAATTCTAGTCTTTAGGAATCTGTTAATAGTGCATAGTGGTGGCCTGTAGTTTAGACTTGTTTGTTACAGACGTGGCAATAGTTACTTTGCCTATAGACATAGGTTAGTGGTCAAAGTAGTGGTTCTGATCTTTTTTTTTACCGTTGTGTAATTTGCCTATATAAAGGCTATTTGTTTAATGAAAAAGGCACTGCTGCACATAAGCAATAAATGCCCATTTCACAAAAGTATTTTGTCCCTTTCTCTGTTTAATTTCTTTATTGTTATCAGTGAGGGCGTGGCTTGACGAGCTTAAGCATGCTGTGTATGATGCGGAGGATCTCTTCGATGAGATAGCAACTGATGCTTTGCAACTCAAGTGAGAAGATGAGTTAAGAGCGCTTGATCGCGATATAAAGACCGAATTGGAGGAAATCCTTGAGAAGTTAGAATTCATTGCAAAACAAAAGGTTTTCTTGGTCTAAAAGGCAGTGTTGGGGGAAGTTTTTAAGAACGTCGCCAACTTCATCTTTGATAGAAGAATCATGTGTTTATGGCAGGGATGACAAAGCTGCCATAATCAAATTGTTGATATGGTATGATATGGACAGCAATCACAAGATGTATGTGATTCCTATAGTGGGCGTGGGTGGGTTTGGCAATACGACTCTTGCTCAACTAGTGTACAATGAAGATATTGTTAATGATCATTTTGACCTTAAGGATTTGGTCTGTGTCGCTCAAGAGTTTGATGTTTGGAAGATGACGAAAACTGTTCTCGAGGCATTAATATCAGTTGCTTGTGATGTCTTCGACTTGAATTTACTCCAACTTAGATTGAAAGAAAAGTTATGGGAAGAAATTCTTGATGGTTTTGGATGATGTTTGGAATGAAAATTATATTGATTGGGAGGTCATAAGGAAGCCTTTTGAATATGGGGCTCAAGGTGGCAAGATAACTGTAACAACACGCAGTGAAAAGGTTGCCTCAATCATGTGCAACGTTCCAACTCACTATCTTAATCAGCTGTTAACTGAGGATTGTTGGCTGCTATTTGCAAAGCTTGCATTTGGCAAGGCTGATTTTAATGCATACCCCGCTCTAGAGAAGATCGGTAGAGAAATCGCCAAAAAATGTAAAGGCTTGCCATTACCCGCAAAGACACTTGGAGGCCTACTGCGATCTAAACTTGAAGTTTAGGAATGGGAAAGAATATCAAGGAGTGACATCTGGGGTTTACCCAATGGTGAGAGCAATATAAATTGTTACAGTGTAAAACTCTATTTGTTACAATATAAATTGAAATATATTACTGTATAGAGATTTTATATATTACATTAGTTTAGTTCTAAGGGTATAATTTCAAATACTTTACCAAACATAAAATCTTTAAACGGGGCATATGCAAAACTTGCTAAGATTGCTTAAGTCTTAAAAAAATAATAGTAATAAAATAATAATAATAAATTGAATAAGGTCTCAGATGCCAAGTATGAACAAAGGCTCCTCTTTAGCATTTTCCAAATGAATAAAAGTTTGCGACAATATTTCAAATAGCGACACACTACAACAAGCGTCTGGATGTTGCCCTGTAATTTAGACACAAGACATTTGGAGAATGAGTGATCAAAACGAATGCGTGGTACCCATAGAAGAGCCTTGTGATATGAAGACTGATGGAAGAGTGGGAAGCACAATCGACGATTATGAAATTACAGAAATTGGCATTATTTCTGCTGATGAGGCTATAGAAGGACTGAAAAAATTAGTGGAAGCAGAAATTCTACAAATGACAATAGATGCCCCAAGTCAAAGGGCGAGACCGCCGAAGATACAGAAGGTTCCTTTCTTTCTGCGAGGTCGGAAGGACTTCGACAAGTGCTACGAGCCAAGGGTGGTGTCAATTGGTCCTACTCGTTACGGTAAAGAGAATCTTCGCCTGGCCGAGCAGTACAAGCGCAAACTGGCAGCGGCATTCATCAAACGGAGGGGCAAAGAAAAGGAAGCTTTATACAAGATTATCAACGGCACAATCAAGGACTTGAGGCAGTTTTATGATGAGGAGGTGATAAAGTCCCACGATGACAGGATCCTTAGTTGGATACTGTTCTTGGACGGATGTTCAATTCTGACGTTCATATGGAGCCTAATTGATCGTTAATTAAAAGATTTCAAGGTCAAAACTGACCACGTTGTCTTCGTACATCATGATCTCTTCTTGCTGGAGAATCAAATCCCCTTTCAAGTCCCGAGGCTGTTGATGAATGCAACTCCATGTTGCTTCGCAACAAAATTGGAGCAATCAATCGAGCCGTTCATTCACAGAACGTCATGGCCCCGATGGAGTGCAAGAACAATGTGAGTTTCGACATAGACAAGCTAGATCCCATTCATCTTCTTGATCTGCTTCAACAGGCAGCCCAACTTAAAGGTTCACTGATGAGTAACAAGAAGAACGTCAAGAACAGTCCTCGAAAACTTCAAACACAACAAACTTTCCGCAACATTCAGGAGCCCAAAGCAGCCGGGATCAACTTGAAGCAGGGCAGGAGCTGGTCCTACAAAGACAACTTTCGGTTCTTTTTTGTTCAAAGGTTGCTTCAACTTCCTCCATTGATCGTGGACGATTCAACAAAGCCTAAATTCTTAAACCTGATTGCCTATGAGGGTTGTCGTGACAGTTTCAGGACCAACTATGAGGTCACCTCCCACACAAGCTTCATGGATTCACTCATCAATCATCCAGATGATGTCAAAGTGCTGAGGTCGGCGAAGATACTCTACAACCTTCTTGGCAGCGATGAAGAAGTAGCTTCTCTCTTAAATGAGATAGCTACTGAGTTGGTGCCCAACAATGAACCTTACAAGGATGTCAAAAATTCTATACAAAGGCATTACGACAGCCGATGGATGACATGGATAGCTGAAGCCTGCCACGCCCACCTTAGTAGCCCCTGGGCTATCTTGGCTTTCATTGCTGCATTGATTGCTCTTGCTTTGATTGGAATTCAGACTCGGTTTGGAGTTTTTTGGGTATGCGAAGATCCCTGCAGTACCTGCTGCGACTGTACAAGGAAATCATAAAAAGTTCTCCCAAATAGGACACCAGTGAGAGCTATCTAGTTTTCATTTGAAGATTTGTTTTCTGATTCGTTTAAGTTTTCTGCTTTTCTGGTGTTTGAATGTTTTGACTTCCACATGCGTATGGCAATATACTTCTGCTGATTGTTGTCTGCTTAGGAATTATGGTTTAAAATTTTCGTTCGAGTTCTCCAATTAGGTACTAATCGGGATGATTCAGTGTGTGGTGTGTTTCAAGTTGATCCATGGGATCATGACTTTGTCTGTATTGGTTGATCCAGGAGGATCTCAAATAAGTGAAGCCAAATATTATGTTGTTTTCTTTATCTATTTCAAAATAAATCAAGTCCATGTAATGTTGTATTTGCCGAGCACACAATCAATAAGATTTGAAAGCATCAGGAAAGTCTTAGCCCTGATCCTTTGATTGACTAATCATCATAAAATAAATAGATAAATAAATAAAATAGGGACTCGGATACCGTATCTAGAAAATGTTGTCCGAGTCATACAAAAAAAAAAAAAAAAAAGAACTAAGCTCATATATACCATTCAAAACCATAAAAATACATGGAAGCAACCAAAAGTATAGGGTTGTTTGGTATCATTTTCGTTTTTCTTTTATTATTTTTATTAAACAGAAAAAAAAAAAAAAATTCTCTTGCTTCCATTTTTTATTTTTTTAAGCAAAAAACATATTCTGTTTTTTTTTTTTTAATAGATTTCATAATGACCCACAGTAAGTCATATTCTAAGCATGCTAACATAAATAAATATTTTCTTAAACTCTGTAGTAATTCAATTTTTTTTTTTTTTTTTTAGCTTGAGAGAGTTTGCCTTTCATCGCATGTAACGTATTTAAATTCACGTTACTCTAACCATGTCATAATATAATTATAAAAGGTATTCAAACATGTAAGTGATGCTAATTTAAATATATGTTCAAAGTGCAAGCTCATGACATAATATCCTATTATCTCCATCTTAGTCCTTGTAAACACAACCATAGAAATAAATGATGTCATAAAATCCGGTAACTTGGAGCCTCACATTTTGCACGATAAGAACTCATATTAGTTACAAGAGGAGAAACGAATGCAGAAAACCCACACTTCTTATGATTGTATCTGACTCTCCAGAGGCTGGTAGCAAAAGAAACCTGCGGAAATTCTTAGGCTTGTTTCACGTGTAGACTTTGTTAAGTTTAGGCATCTTAATGAGGTCAAGCTGCAATACAGAACATGCTTTAGGCAGAAACTAGAACGAAAAGAAATTAACAAGGACGAAGTTGAACAACAAATACCTGAGCGAAAGGATGGGCTTACACCCTTGAAGGCATGGAGTTGTCGGATGACTCATGAAACAATCTCATCACCGATCTTTACGCAAAAGATGCTATCAATTTCGGTCCAATTTTTTTTTTTCTTCTTTAAGTACCTCTTTTCAAGCAGAGGACACTCAGAGATGCCAAAATATTTCAGAGAGGTTGGAAGTCTTTCTGGGATTGTTTGCAACTCAATGCAGTCAGAGATGCGTAGTTCTTTCAGAGAGGCAAGTTCATGAATCCCATTTCTATCCAGGGCTGTAAGACATGGAAATCCACCAATTGAAAGGGTCGTAATAGTCGTAGGTAATAGCCCTTCCTCCGGAAAGTATTCCACATTTTCATATCTACCAGTTTTAGGCCTCGTAATTCTTCTAGATTCGGCACCTTTATATCTACTTGTTCCGTGAATCGTGAAGCTTGTAAGATTTGGGAGTCTCTGCAAATTCCAGCTCAACCGGGAGGCAATGAGTTTATCGCAACCTTCAATGCCCATGTTACGCAAATTAAAGGGTAGACCATCTTCAGGAAATGTCTCAATCTCAGAACAATGTCTAATTGCTAGAAATTCCAAAGAGGGAAGGAGGCTATGCATTTTCTCCGGTAACAACTTCAATTTCTCGCAGTTTCCAATTGAAAGGAAGGTCATATTAGGGGCAGGCAATCCACCTTTGGGGAAAGATACAAAACTGGGGCAATTTGACATAATCAGAGTGGACAGAGATGTCAAACCTTGCGGTAGCTCTTCAGGCAATGAGAGGGATTCAAGACCATCAGAATTATGAATATAAAGTTCTTTGAGCTTGGGAAATGAATCCAAGGGAAAGGATACAAGAGAATCAAAACTTCCATGCATATTAAGTACTTCAAGTGACTTGTATGGCTGGTACAAAGGAAATTCTAATGTCTTGCACTTGTATATATCTAGTGTTTCCAGTGTGGTCGACAAACATCCGACTGATACCAAGGCAGAACAATTAGAAATACGCAGGTGTAGAGGACAGGTTTCTACAAGCTTCAAAGCCTCCAAAAATGATTTCATCTGCAGTTGATTTTCACAACTCCCAAACTCTACTACACGAACACTTGGCATTCTTGGGAGTGAAGAAGTGAGCTGCTTACATTTGATTCTGAGCTTCGTTAAAGACGGAAGGATGTAAGGCAACTCCCCAGTAAGCTTGTCGCAATCACTTATACAGAGTTCTCTGAGCTTTACAAAAGTACCAGAATTTTCAACTTGCATGGAAACCCATTGCTCCCATGATGCCATCGAATTGAACTTTAAAACTTCTAACGCTGGAAATGGTCCTAGCACAACACCGTTCCCATAAAACTCAGGACCCACAGTAACTATGGCATCAAATCCTGAAATGTCGAGAGTTTTGAGGGAAGGTAGTTGCCCAAGTGGTGGTAAGGACAAGCAATTTCTACATTGAGAAAGCCGTAAAAAGACCATGTTACTGAGTAAATCACTCCCAAACCAATTTGGAAATCTCGTGCCTGGATATTCATATATTTCAAGCTTTTTCAAGGTTCTATTTGGCATCAGCGTCTCAAGTACATCCAGCGTGTTTGCTGAATCATATTTACTGCCATAACTCCATCCCAATGTCAACTTCTCAAGATACATTTTATCCATCAACTTGGCATGATCCATGGCATCGTTAGCATATGCAACATTTTCCAACCTGTTAATGTGAAGTTCTCCTCTAAGACCTGAGATTTCCCTCAATTCTCCTATCCTTGTTCCACTGTCTTTTCCAACAACAAAAGTACTCAGCATTTGCAGACTTTTCAATTTACTTACTCCTGTGGGCATCTCTACTAGGTTTATACAAGAGCGAACATCAAGACATCTCAAGTTCACAAGATTATGCAAATCTTTTGGCAGCTTCTTCAAACGTTGGCAATAATTCAGCTTCAATGTTTGTAGATTACACAACATGCTTGTAGACTCAGGCAACATGCTGATGCTAGTGTAAGAAAGGTCAAGGTAGCGAAGCTGTATTAATTCGCCTATGGACTCAGGCAATTGTTGAACATTCATATATCCGGAAAAAGATAGAACTCTCAAGCATCTCAATTTCGACAACAAATCATGTACTATATGAACAGATATGTTTTTGTTACCTTCAAAGCCGTGATGCCGTATGGGTAGAAAGGTGCGCAAATGGGTTGCTTCTAAAACACAGTTGAACCTCTTATACGGATCATTATTTTCCACAATATAAGCAAGATGACGTACCTTTCTCACATTAATTTCACTTCTGCTTGCATCTTTTAGCTCAACAAAATATTCTCTCGATACAAACTTAGCCAAATCATGCATGAGATCATGCATCACATAAACAGGCTTGCTGGTAGCTTCTTTTGTGTCATACAAAGGCTCAAATTTGGTAAACCAAAGAGAGAAAGACAAACGTGTACTTGCCAGTTGAAAAAATGACCTAGATACCAAGTCATTAAAATATTCTTCGCCCACTTCTTCCACTCTCTTATTTCGGCCCGGTTTTTCTAAGAGATTTTCTGCCATCCACAGGGAGACCATTTGATCCTTCTCAAACTCGTAACCTTTAGGAAACATCGAACAATAAGCAAAGCATCGTTTCAGGCATGAGGGGAGATAAATGTAACTTAATCTCAAAGCTGGAAGAATATTGTTTTCCTCTGTCAAATCCCAAATTTCACTATTCAATATTCTTTCCCATTCCCCAACGTCTAATGTAGATCTCAAAAGGACTCCAAGTGCTTTCACAGCTAAAGGCAAGCCTTTACATTTCATAACAATATTTCTACCAACCATTTCTAGATTTGGATGGTCAACAAAGTCCCCTCTATGCAATGCTTGCTTCGAAAATAGAAGCAAGCAATCTTCGAATCCTAATTCCTTAAGATGATAAATCTGAACAGTATTCATGATTTTTGCAACCTTTTCGCTTCTTGTTGTGACAATAACCCTGCTCCTTGAGCTCCATCTGTAAAAGGCCTCACCATCAACTCCCAATCACTATAATTCTCACACCACATGTCATCTAAAACGATCAAGAACTTATTTCCCTTCAACCTATCTCTTAACTTAACTTGAAGGGCGTTCAGATCAGTGACATCGCAGGAAATTGAAGTTACCGACTCAACCATAGTTTTTGTTACCCTACAAACATCAAATTCTCCGGTAACGCAAACCCATGCCTTGAGCCCAAACCACCGGTTGACTTGATCGTCATTGTAAACCTGTTGCGCAAGAGTAGTTTTCCCAATCCCACCCATGCCCGCTATAGCAACCTCACCTATCTTACTGCTACCAAAACCATCATCTGATAACAGCAACTTTATTATGGTATCCCGATCAGCACTCCTACCATAAACACTAGATTCTTCAACCAGAGATGTTGAAGGTAATCTCTGCGATGGTCTCACCTCAATATTCTCCCTCAAACCGAGGAAATCTTTTTGTTTCGCAATATCCTCCAACCTCCCTAAAATCTTCTTCATTTTCCTCTCCATATCTTGATCAATGTTTGAATTCCTAGATCCGGAAAAGCAGTTACATGTCTTTCCTTTGCGACCTCTACGTACCTTCCTTGTGACGGCTCTTGACTCGGATTCCGCTTTCATTTGAAAAGCATGAGTTTCAATCCGGTCCAATAGGTCTTCTGCCTCAAAGACAGCATCCTGAAGCTCATCCAGCCACGCCTCCACTCTCCGACTTTTTATCTGCTTCTGCTCTGCATCGTCAAGCACTGCAGTTACAGAGTTTACGACCGTCTTCAGTTTTCCAGGTAACTCGTCAAAGTCACTGCTCTTGGATTTGCCTGTTAAGTAGTCCAAAACGTCACGGGAGCCCATCCTCTCAAACAAAAATTGAAGGGAAGCCGAAAGCAGAGCTCCTCCCACAATTTCTGCAGCCATGATCTTCCCTTTGTTTTGCGCAGGGAACGGTGGACAGAGCAACGGATACAAATGTCGAATTAAGTCTTTCAGTTAGGTCAAGAAGGTAATGCTAACCATTTAACAAAAACAAAATAAAAACAAAATGAAATTATTGGTCAGCTTTTTTTATTAAGAGGAAGACCCACCGTGAACGAGCTGGGATTATTGCAGTAGTTGGAGGTCGTTGTCAAGGGTAAGTTTCTTATCTTTGATTGCGTTCATCAATTCCTCTATAGTTCAGTTGATTTATTATTATTTGAGGTGAAGCCGTAAGTGTTGGAAAAATTAATTTTTCATGTAAGCATACATATGTAATTAAATGTGTTATTTAATATTATCTTAAAGTAAAGCCTAAATTAAAAGTTATATAATTAAGATAAAGTTAAAATACTTTTGGGTATTAAAATAATGTATGGGTTATTTTTATAAATATTATATGTATAGATACCAATTTGTAATTTCTAGATTTTATGATGGACGAAACTAAAAATACACTAAAATAACTAAAGTTATATATTCTGGTTATGGTCCCTAATCTAAACGTACGTTTTCATTCTTCCTGTTTTCTTTGAAATCCCATATTCATAGAAAATCACAAGGAGTACGTATTGGATTGAAAAGCGATAACCCATATCAATCTTTGATCATGAATTCAGGTACGTTTCTGTAATTTGGTATAATCTTTCTCAATAATTTGACATGAACGATCCTGTAGAAATTTTGATATAATCTGTTTTAACAAGTTGTATCAGAACAGTTTCATGTTGAATTATTGAGAAATTTTTTCTTAATAATTTTTGGTTGAAAGATATGCATTTATACGTGTTTATTAGATTCGGTTTTGAATCAAGTTTTTGGTACGGGTGAAATATATGAATTCGAAATTCATGCATTTATGACTACTATTGTAATAGCATATGTGCATTAAATTTTTGACTGATGATTCTCGAGAATTGCTGCAATCTGTTTCTCTAATAATATAAGTTTTTTGCTACTGTATGCACGCATGTCAAGAAGGTTATGTGGTTGATGTTGTTTAACTGTCTATTACAAAAAAACCGTTCAAATGCGTTTATTTTGGATTCCCGAAGTAATTGATATTGCATATCGATAGTAATGGTATCAACTTATATCGTTATGTTCTATTCGATGGACAAAGAAAATCTCTATTTTCTTTCGGAGAGATGGCCGAGTGGTTGATAGCTCCGGTCTTGAAAACCGGTATAGTTCGAAACAAAGAACTATCGAGGGTTCGAATCCCTCTCTCTCCTTTTTCTTGGTGACTAGATTTCTTTCTTTTCTTTATTTTAAATATTTTGACCTTTCAGTATCATAAAGGGAACCGAGACCCTCAAGCCTCATCGAAGAAGGAGCCTCTGGCTGCGTCGGGGCATGAGAATGGCGGCCATAGCCCTCTGTATAAAGAAAATAAAATTAAAAAAAAAACCAAGGGGCGCCTGGGTTTTGGCCGGCGGCCGACTGCTTAACCGCTGACATCGGGGCTATCTAGGGCGGCCGTCAGGCCACGTTGGTGAGTAGAGCCCAGGTGCATGCCGCCGGTGAAAGTTCTTCAACGGTTGGCGGCAGCCTAAGCCAACCGCCTGGTGACGTTACCTAGGGGTCGTCACCCCTGGGAGTGTAATGAATTCTGGGCCAAGGCCCAGAATTCGTGACTGGTTTACACAGGCCACAGAGGCCTGTGACCAGATAAGTCCTAGGGGCTCAACCCCTAGGTGACCAGAGATTTTTTTTTTTTTTAAAAAAAAGGTTTTGGATGGGCTGGTCACGGCTGGGGATTTACTGGGCCCGTAACCAGCAAACTCCCAAGGGCTCAACCCTTGGGAGACCCGAATAATAAAAAAAAAAGAGCTTTGGGTCAGGACTGGGTTGGGTCAACCTAACCCGATCCACTGTTGACCCGGCTGGGTCAATGATCAGGTCAACAGTCAAAGGTCAAAGTTGACTTTGACCGTTGACTTTAATCGGTTGACTTTTTTGGGTCAATTTTTTTGGTGCAACTTTAAAATTCAAATTGTGTTTTTAGATTATTAATATCATCAAATTCATTAATTGAACCAATAAGCTACAAAAGTAGCCTCTTTTGTGGATGTTAATTAATTTGTGATATTAAGAAGGTTGTGTGAATTTAATTCATGCGAATATTATTCGGCCCAAAGGAAGTTTAATATTTGACAGAATTAAATTCATACCTGTGGTGATAAATATGTAACAATTATATGGTTATTTTTGGCATGTGAATAATAAGTGGATCCAAAGATTAGCTTATTATTTGACATAATTTATTGTTAATATTTGATCACTACACCAAGAACACCACTTACAAGTTAATATTTCTGTCCAAAGACTAAATATTAATGTTGTTACAGGTTTCTTGCGATGGGATATGTCATTGTTTGAATTTTATTGGTTGTTTTATGTGAATTCTTATGAGAATATGTGATTTTGTTCTTTGTTCAGTTACTGCATCATCTTCATCAATATCTGCAAGTGTTAATTCCATTCCTGTGCTTAATGGGACTAACTTCAAGGATTGGAAAGAGAATGTGTTAATCGTTCTCGGTTGCCTTGATCTGGACTTGGCCATAAGGGTAGACCGTCCCACTATTATAGACTCTAGTTCCACTGAGGATAAAAAGGAACTTGAAAGATGGGATCGTTCTAACCGGATGAGTCTAATGATCATCAAGAGGGGAATTCCAGAAGTCTTCAGGGGCACTGTGCCTGATGAGGTCACTACAGCCAAGGGTTTCCTTGAGGCCATTGAGAAATGCTTTGCAAAGAATAATAAGGCTGAAACAAGCACGCTTTTGGTGAGCTTGATTTCAATGAGGTACAAAGCAAAAGGAAACATAAGGGAGTACATCATGTAGATGTCTCATTTTGCTTCAAGATTAAAGACACTAGATCTGGAAATTTCTAAGGATCTTCTAGTGCATATTGTCTTAATTTCTCTTCGTGCACAATTCAGTCAATTCAAGATCAGTTACAACTGCCTGAAAGAGAAATGGACTCTTAATGAGTTAATTTCTTATTGTGTGCAAGAGAAGACTAAAAGTGCTCATTTGGCTAGCACCTCTAAGGACAAGAAGAATGAAGCTGCTAAAGGTCCAGTACAAAAGAAACAAAATAAGGATAATAAAGATGAAAATCATATTTGTGTCTTTTGTGGTAAACCTGGACACATGAAGAAGGTCTGCATTAAGTATCATGCTTGGCGTGCAAAGAAAGGTAAGCTTCTCAATTTGGTTTGTTCTGAGGTTAATTTGACTTTAGTGCCAAGACACACTTGGTGGATTGATTCAGGTGCCACTACTCATATAAGTGTGTCTATGCAAGGTTGCCTCAGTTACCAAAAGCCAATTGATGCTGAAAGATTCATCTATGTGGGAGATGGAAAATCGGTAGAAGTTAAAGCAATAGGGCATTTTAGGTTATTGTTAAGTACTGGTTATTATTTGGATTTGAAAGACACTTTTGTTGTACCGTCATTTAGGTGGAATTTAATTTCTATTTCTTCTTTGGACAAAAATCTAGATACTATTGTTCATTTGGAAATAGTTAGTTCAGTCTTTCTTTAAATTCAACTTTTATTGGTACCAGTTCTTTATCATTTCAAGATAACCTATATTTGCTTGATACAGTTGCTTCTTATAATGAAACCTTGCATGTTAGTTTTCGTGGCACAAAACGTAGATTAACTGATGAGAATTCTGCTGTATTATGGCATAAGTAATTAGGACATATTTCAAGGAAAAGGATCGAAAGGCTTGTGTTAGATGGAATTCTTGATTCCCTTGATTTTACAAATTTTGATATCTGTATTGATTGTATTAAAGGGAAACAGACAAACAAAAGGAAATTAGATGCCAATAGAGTTACGGATGTCTTAGAATTGATACATACGGACATTTGTGGACCATTTCCTGTGGCTTCATGGAATGATCAACAATATTTTGTATCGTTCATAGACAATTACTCCCAGTATGGCTATCTATATCTCATACATGAGAAGTCACAAACTTTGGACATGTTCAAGTCATACAAGGCTGAGGTTGAGCTTCAACTCAGCAAAAGAATTAAGGCCATCAGATTTGACCGTGGTGGTGAGTACTATGGTAGATATGATGGATCTGGTGAACAACGTCCAGGACTTTTTGCTAAATTCCTAGAGGATTACGGGATAGTCCCTCAATATACCATGCCGGGTTCACCTAGCATGAATGGTGTAGCTGAGAGACGAAACCGGACACTTAAGGACATAGTGAGGAGTATGATTTGTCATTCCACCTTACCTGAATCCCTCTAGGGTGAAGCGCTCAAGACAACAGCTTACATTCTTAACAGAGTACCAAGAAAGGCAGTAGCCAAAACACCTTATGAGCTTTGGACTGGCAAAAAGCCTAGTATGAAGCATTTACATACTTGGGGTTGTCCAGTTGAGGCAAGGCCTTATAGGCCTAGTGAAAAGAAATTAGACCCCAAGACAGTGAGCTGCTATTTTATTGGTTACTCTGAACGGTCAAGGGGTTACAAATTCTATGATCCCACTACTAAAGCTATTTTTGAGACGGGAATTGCAACATTCTTTGAGGATGTTGAGTTTAGGAGGGGAAATAAGGTTAGAGACTTTGTCTTTGAGGATGAATTTGATCCTGTTTTTCTTGAACGAGAGGAATTGGTTCCTATTCCCACAATTGCATTTGATAATGTTCAGGTTTCTATCCCTGACATTGATCAAGCTGTAAATCAAGAACAATCAGACATAATTGTTCAACCCCTTAAGGTGCAAACTCAACAACCTCAAGAACCAGAACCTCAGGAACTTGTGTCATTAAGGAGATCCACTAGAGAGAGGAGAAGTGCTATTCTAGATGATTACATAGTATTTCTCAAAGAACATAAGAAAAATGTTGGATTAATGGATGATGATCCAATCAATGTCTGTCAAGCCATGCATAGTTCAAACTCTAAAAAGTGGATGGATGCCATGAAAGATGAGATAAAGTCCATGAAGGACAATGACGTTTGGGATCTCGTTTCATTACCTGAAGGTGCAAAACCCATTGGTTGTAAATGGATATTTAAAACCAAGAGGGATTTGAAGGGTGATGTAGAGCGATATAAGACTCGTCTTGTCGCTAAGGGCTTTACTCAAAAGGAAGGCGTTGATTATAAAGAGACTTTCTCTTCGGTTTCAACAAAAGACTCTTTTAGGACAATTATGGCACTTGTAGCACATTTTGATCTTGAGCTACATTAGATGGATGTTAAGACGGCGTTTCTAAATGGTGACATTGATGAAACGATCTATATGGTGTAGCAAAAAAACTTTGAGTCGGGAGACCCAAAGAAGATGGTTTGCAAATTAAAGAAATCCATCTATGGGCTTAAGCAAGCTTCTCGTCAATGGTATTACAAATTTCATCAAGTGATAGTCTCATTCGGTTTCGAGATGAACGCTGTGGATGATTGTATATACCATAAGTTCAGTGAGAGTAAGTGTATTTTCCTGGTATTGTACGTTGATGACATACTGCTTGCCACCAATGATATAGGCTTATTGCACGAAACCAAGAGATTTCTATCAAAGAAATTTGAGATGAAATATCTTGGTGACGCCTCTTTTGTGTTAGGAATTAAAATACACTGAGATCGCTCTTGGGGTATTCTTGGATTATCACAAAAGAGCTATATAGAAAAAAGTGCTTAAAAAATTTGGCATGTAGGACTGTAAACCAAGAGATACCTCTGTGGCTAAAGGAGATAAATTCAGTTTAAGTCAGTGTCCTAAGAACGACCTTGAGGTTAAGAAAATGGAAAAGATCCCATATGTTTCAGCTGTTGGGAGTCTAATGTATGCTCAAGTTTGTACTCGTCCGGATATAGCATACATTGTTGGATTATTGGGCAGATATATGAGTAAACCATGAATGGATCATTGGAAAGCAGCCAAACGGGTTATGCGATATTTACAAAGAACAAAAGATCACATGCTTACATATAGAAGGTCAGACCAACTCGAGATCATTGGTTATTCGGATTTGGATTTTGCTGGATGTCAAGATAGTCGTCGATCCACTTCAGGCTATATTTATTTGCTTGCTAGAGGAGCTATTTCTTGGAGGAGTGCTAAGCAGTCACTCATAGCTTCTTCCACTATGGAGGCAGAATTTATAGCATGTTATGAGGCATCCAATCATGGAATATGGCTGCGAAACTTTGTCACTGGGCTGCAAATTGTGAAAAGTATAGAAAGACAACTCAAGTTGTTTTGTGACAATAAATCTACAGTCTTATATTCCAAAAACAACAGGAGCTCTTCATAGTCAAAGCATATAGAGATTAAGTTTCTTGTTGTTAAAGAAAGAGTTCAGAGTGGTCAGGTGTCATAGAGCATATAGGTACAAACTCTATGATAGCGGATCCGCTTACAAAAGGGCTTCCACCCAAGGTCTTTCATGAGCACACTGCTCATATGGGTGTTCAGTTATATGATGATATGTAGTTTTAGTGGGAATTTGTATTTGAATGCTAATTTTCTTTGTCTATAAACATTGTGTGTTTGTATATGTTTTCTGCAGAAATAAAGAATACAGTTTACTTACACTCTGATTTTAGTACGGTTTTGATCTCATTCAGATTAAGGTAGGACCAGTTGAAAATAGACATGTTTAGATCACTTTGCATGTAATTTCCATGCTACACATCCATACTTGATCTATGTCATTTGGTTATATCGATATACGTAATCATTGGTGGGTCTAGTTACGCTGCATTTGTGACAAAGACCGCTTTGGTTCTATGTTGGTATGATCAATGGACGTGATTGTTCAGGAATACCCTTATGTGTGATAGGAAAGGTTGAGCTCACTAAAGTTAACACATTTTTTGCGAAGACACATATGTGGCCCAAGTGAGAGATTGTTGGAAAAATTAATTTTTTATGTGGGCATACATATGTAATTAAATGTGTTATTTAAAATGTGTTATTTAATGCTATCTTAAAGTAAAGCCTAAGTTAAAAGTGATATAATTAAGATAAAGTTAAAAGGCTTTTGGATATTAAAATAATATATGGGTTATTTTTATAAATATTATATGTGTAGATACCAATTTGTAATTTCTAGATTTTATGATGGGCGAAACTGAAAATACACTAAAATAACTAAAGTTATATATTCTGGTTATGGTCCCCAATCCAAACATACGTTTTCATTCTTCCTGTTTTCTCTGAAATCCCATCTTTATAGAAAATCACAAGGAGTACGTATTGGATTGGAAGGCGATAACCCAATCAATCCTTGATCATGAATCCATGTACGTTTCCGTAATTTAGTATAATCTTTCTCAATAATTTGACATGAACGATCCTGTAGAAATTTTGGTATAATCCGTTTTAACAGTGAGTACTAGCTATTGGTTGAAACTGATTCTTATTTGTCCAATTAGATCACCGTTTGGTTGGAGAAGATGCTATTAACGTTTATATATTTTTTTGGCAATTTTTTTTATTGAAAGAAAAAGTATTAATCGGTGAGTATATTTTAGAGATTTGTAAATAATAATATAAAAACATGCACCTTGTTTTTGGAGAAACCCCCGTCCATTTAAAGTTATATTAAACTAATATCACCTGTGTTCATCAAATAACAAAGACACGCGCTCAAACAAAACTATTAGGTCAACGTCCTTGACTTTTTATAAACATTACAGCGGCATCCATGTTGCTAGTTGATTGTTAGAGTGGAACCAAAATTTAACCGTCAAATTTATTTTTCAAAGATCTACAAAGACCCTCTATGCATAAATTGATACTGTTTATTTTTGTTTCTAGAATTTTTTAAAATGTTTTTGCATGTTTTTTAAGGCAAAAATTTTAAAAACATTTTCATCATAATTTTCAAAACAAAAACATTTTCACCTATTTTAAAAACAATACCAAACGGTCTTAAAATATTTCTAATTATATTTGTTGTTGAAAATGATGTTTTTACTCCTATTTAGCATAAAAAGGAGTATTTTATTTTTATACATCTATTAGTGTAATTTTCACTATAATATAAGAAAAAATGTCATAATAATATGAAGATAAGAAATTAGTTTTTTTTAACACTCTTTTTAATAATAAGTAAATTAAAAAAAAGTAAAATATTATTAAACAACCCATAATTGATGAAATTAGTAAAATTACTTCGACAATTCACAAACAATATTTCTCAAACTACTTGCAAAGATCAGATCTATTACTCATCAATTAACAAATTACAAATTAAATTCCACATGTATATATATATATATGTATATATATGTTACTGAACACTTAATTTTGATGAATGAATCTGAATGAAAGTCACTCTAATGTAACACAATTTCCGAAGCAAAATTTCATCCTACTTCACCCTAAAAATTCAATCTCAATATCGAAAAGTGATAATAATTTATACAAATTTCAAACTCGAAGCAAACTTAAAAGAATCTAATATCCCAACAGTAATACAGGTTTTCTTCACTGCAGCAAAGGAGGTAATGAAAAAGAAAATAATAATGATAAAAAAAAAAAAACCAGACGAAGAAGAAGAAAGAAAAACAGTGGGACATTTTTTCTTTTTTTTTGTTTTTGAAAAACCTGGCCATGAAAAACTCATGGCCATCACGAAAATCCATAAACAACCGGACATTTTGATCCTATTTGTTTTTGTTTTCAGAATTTTTAGAAATATTTTCGCATGTTTTTTGAGATAAAAATTTTAAAAACACGCTCAGTATAATTCTAAAAAAGTTCTCATTTTTCAAAAGAAAAATATTTTTACCTATTTTGAAAACAATACCAAATGGTGTTTTTTTCTTTCTTTTTTTTTTTTTGTTGAGAATCTTATCTTATCTCTTGTATTTTGGACGTATAGTAAATTTAGTAGACAGAATTATTAATATTAAAAGATAAAATCTATTTTTAAAATATATAAATAATTCTCTTGCGTATTGATTCAGGTCTTGAATAATATAAGCCCTCAATTATTTATGATTAAGTTTATAAATTTATTATTCATTAGAGAATCAATGTTGCTTAAGGATAAAGAAGTGATAAAAAAGGTTGTTAGATTTTATATATCTCTAATTTTGAATTATTTACAAAGGATCAATATATATGAGATGACTATCTCAAATGGATGACTCTAAATTATAAGTAATTATATCTATAATTTCAAGAGTATAATTCCAAGTTTTTAATAGAGTGAAATTTAAATTAATGAAAGAGTCATGTAATAGTTAAAGAGTTTAATTAATATACTTGTTTTATTGGAGCTTGAATGAATCCATTAGTATCCCATCATTTTTATAAATCCTGTTTGGTCAAGTGGAATTAATGGTTTAATTAATTAATTAATTTAGAATTATGGAATTCTAAATTAAATATTACTAAAATTGAATTAATTATGAATTAGTTTAAAATTTATGACAACCTGGTTTCTCAAGTTGTTACTTAACTTCCTTAAAATTTATTTCTTAATCTTAGTCTTACTTATTAATAAGAAAACGTGGAGTAAAAAGAATTTTTTAAAAACATATTTAAATCAGTTGTAACTTATATTACAACAAAGACTTTAATAGAAACATTATTTCAAAACACATACCTATACTATCTCGTTAAAACAGTACGAGATTATTACTGGTCTATCTTATAGTTTAATAAATACAATTTTCAATATAGCAGGAAATAACTGTAGCAGTACCAATAACCCAACCAACCTTCGTATTTATTCCACCACCTTGCCAAGCCCATAAAATATTCATATTGTCCTTCTGTATTATCACCTACGACAAAAAAGAACTTTAAATGAGCTTTCACTCAGTAAGCTTAAACACGTCTTATAAAACATTTTTATAGAACATTTTCTCATAAAATCTTTATCATAACATATATTTTCATGAAATATTTTCTCATAAAACATTTTTCATCAACATTTCTCATAAAACTTTTCTTTATAAATCTTTTCTCATAAATATTTCTCTTAAAACGTTTTTTTCATAAAACATCTTTCATAAAATGTTTTACATAAAATTTTTTCCATAAAGTCTTTCTCATAGAGGAATGTAGCAAAACTGCTCTGCATGATTCCATTTATGCTTTATTACAAATTTCATTTTTATTTTAATTATCTTGAGTGTACGTACCAAATGTGCAAGAACATCAAACACTAAGGTTATTACTTAAGTTTACTTAACTTGATTTTTCCCTTAGGCAGGGATCTATTCCTTCCTAATCCATCCCTTAAGTGTGGAGGCTTAAACTTGAACTTAGATACCTCATATGACATCTTTTTATCTTTTCTCTCTTGTTCAAATTACCAATCTTGTAATCTTAATGAACATGCTTCATGCCATGACTTGACATTTAGCTTTATAACACATCATACATCATTTCTTGATAAGTATATCAAATGCAAACATTTCAATCAAGCATCAAACATTGAAAATCACATCCTCATGCCATAGGTGAGGTTAAAACTTACTTCAAAACTTCAAACATACACATTGTATTTGAAAATCTTTTTCTTCACACTATAGGTGAGATTTGAGAGTTACTTGGATTCTGCTCTAGCGCTTTCCAACTTAATCATTTGCTTCTATTAGTTGGCTTTGTTTCCTGTTCAAACGATACCGACTATTGGCTCAAATCTTTATTGTTAATCCATTTCCGCACTTTATAATTTAGACAAACTATTACAAACCCTACGTTACTTTATATGGTTTTATACTTATCGTAGTGTAGAACATTTTTTGCCTAAATGACTTTGGCTTAATTCAAACGGGTTTGAGGCTCGTTTTAGAATTATTTCAAAAACTTTGTAATTGAATTTCACATAATTCATAACTTAAAATCTATATAGGATTATCAAAATCTCATTTTACCAAATTTAACAGTTTCGATGAGATCTACAACTTTTGAATTTTAATTTTTTTTGAAAATTAAACGTCTTGAAAGAGTTTTAGCCATTTTTCAAAACATATAGATTTAAAGACCTTGTTTTTCTACGTGATCCAATTGGAATTTAAGGAAATTTTATTCATAAAAGTTTTTCGTCTTGATGTTTTCAATAATACTTGTTAAGCTCAAACACTAATTTAGTCTCTAAGCATCTAAAAAACAAAAATCTTTGAAATTTGTTGAAATTTTTGTTACAACAAAATATGCAACTGTTTATTTCATTAAGCCTTTTTTTTTCTTTTTTTATGTTTCAACTTTGATCTTTTAAGTTTATCGTGATATACATAGTCCATAATATCATTTCATAGCATCATCCTTACTTTACGCGGCTTATAACCACTTTTAAGAACTATTCTAGTTTTCATTTTGATTTCTGTCATTGTTTTTATTATAATAGAATTCTATAGCAAATTCACTTTTTTCATATGCATAGATCTATTTCTATTCTTTCATACATATCCTCATACACATGATACACAAACCAGTCCTACCATATAGCTTTCCTTTTATACTACATTCCATAACATTTATCAAACACTCGATATGCGTGACTAATCAATACATAATCTTACTTAGGGTTTATGTTCAAAAGTTTTCAAAACACTTGTATTCTCTTTAATGAGAAACATAATCATAAATCTCTATTTTTCATGAGAAACATATTTATAACATATTCTAATCATATTAAAAACATAATCTGTAAAAACCTGTAGGGAAAGGAAAGCTTGAAATTCCATAAAACATACTTAAGGTAACTTAGCTTTAACTATTACATGTAGGAGATTAGACGATGGTCTTTGATCGATCGTCATCTAAAGATTAGAAGATGGTCGTGAAAACCACGTCTAATCAAGAGTCATAAAATCCCATGCATTTTAGATGATGGGTATAAAGAGTCGTCTAAAGTCAACCATACGTGGGGGTTGGCACGAAGCGCACATTAGACGACAGTTTATTTGTAAAACTGTCACCTAATCTTGACTTTAGACGACAGTTTTAGTAAAAAACTATCGCCTAAAGTCTAGTGCTGAAAACAATAATGTTGTTTTAGCCATTTTTCCCGCGAGTGGCAAAATATCCTATGATTCCATTTTGTGTCCTTACAGTTCATAGATATTAACAATTTACTATATTCAACACAAGAAAAAATAAATAATCATAATACAAAATAATTAAAACAACTATAAATTTTTTTAAAAAAGTAAACAACTTGCAATTTCAGTAAAATTTCACATTATTCATTCTTCTTGCTATGATATGTCAAATAAAAATACAACAAAGCTTGCATTACAACATCCAAAAGAAGGAAATATAGCATAATGCAATATAAATGAAATGTCTTATTAAATAGTTCAAAGGAAAAAAAAACAATAACATGAAAGTGATTATTTTTTCCTTTTACCTCAATTAGAGTTATCAGCACAAATCCATTCAACATCTAAACAGATTAAGTGTGAATCGTGATCATCAAAGACATCAACCTTCTCCACCGATGGCAATCCTTTGCTAAAAGATGAAATATCACTGCCTTCATAATTATCCTCATCACATCAGTAACTACTCTTGGCTTCATTAGCATGACTAATGACAACTCCAAATCTTTAGAATTGGTGGTGTAGAAAGCTTGTTTATCTTGCGATGCAATGATGAATGGATCATTCTTATAACCCAATCTTCTAAAGTCTACTATTGTAACCCCATCATTATCAACCTTCACATAGTTATTATCGGCCCACTTGCACTTAAATAGAGTTAAACAAAGTCCACAATAGTCGTCCCCAAATGTCATCAACATAACCATAGTAGGTTATTGTTCCATATACAATATTTTTTTCTTTTGTAGAGGAAACATGCATGGAATTGGCTCAAAGATACATACCATTATTTTGGACTAGGTGCTTCTCATCTCTTTTGCAAATGTAAAAGTTAAAACCATTTATTGAATACGAAGTACACCTCATGATCATGAACAGGGGTCCTTCAGTAAACTTAAACAAGTCTTCTAAGGCACCTTCACTTTAAGATTCATGAGCCTTATTATATATGTGTGTATGTGTCCACTCTTTAAAAATGTGGTTATATTCATCTTGTAACCATTTCTCATTCTTCCCTCTTTTAGGATTCGTATCTTTTATTTCTTTCATGTTGACCTCTACGAATGGTTCAACTAGACGATTGTTGTGCAAAACGTGGAGACATGCCTACTCCTATTCCCCATGGGAAATAGATGACAGACTACCGATAGACATTACTTTCAACTCAATGTTAACCTTCCTTGGCAAACTGATTACTTTGACCTTGGACAAGTATTCTGAGCAAAACACCATGGCTTCTTCGATGATATAATTCTCTATAATGCAACTCTCTGGCCTATTCTGATTCTTGATATCACCCTTCAAAATCTTCATGTATCTTTCAAAAGGGTACATCCACCTTAAGTACACTAGCCCATAAAGCCTTAATTTGTATACTAAGTGTGCCACAAATGAACCATAATGTCAAAAAAGATGGTGGAAAATACTTCTTAAGCATGCACAAGGTCTACACCTACTCTGCTTGTATTGTATCAAACTTTATTGGATCTATCTCCTTGGAGCATGTGGATTTGAAGAAGAAATAAAACTTTATAAGTGCATATCTTACCTCCAACAGAAGAATCTTATGTAATGCAAGTGGCAACAATTGTTGCATCAAAGTGTGACAATTATGTGTCTTCATGCCAACAAACTTCAAGTCCTTCATTGACACCAAGTTTTTAAAGTTTTAAGAATACGCTTCCAGAAGTTTGACCGAAGCAAGCCGTTCATAAAGCTTTTTCTTCTCTTGTCTCACTAAGGTATACTTTGCTGGAGGAAAGTAAGTCCAAGCACCACTTTTCTCGGGATCCAAATCACCTCTTATTTTCATTTTGACAAGATCCAACTATGCATTGAGACCATCTTTAGTTTTGCCTCAAATGTCAAGCAAAGTACCCACTATCGATTCATAAATGTTCCTCTCAATGTGCATGACATCGAAATAGTGACAGAAGAAAAAAGCACTCCAATATGGAAGTTGAAAGAAAATTGACTTCCTCCTCCATGGTCCTTTCTCCTAATGGTGCATTTTTCTTATTTTTTGACTTCTCAAAAACTACTTTGATATTCTTTATCATCTTAAATGCTTCATCACCTATCAATGGTCTTAGAGTTTTTCTTTCTTTAGTCATGCAATTAAATGCTTTCTCATGTCTACGATATGGATGGTTCATAGGCAAAAACCATCTATAGCCATTGTAAACTATCTTCTTACCATGTTTAGCCGTAATGAAGATGTATCCATCACACAAAATGGACAACCTATTGAACTCTTGATAGAGTACTTGGATAGGTTTCCATATGTAGGAAAGTCATTAATTGTCCATATCAACATCGCTCGGAGTGTGAAGGTCTCCCCATGGTAAGCATCTTGGACTTGTACACCACTTTCCCACAATCTCTTTAACTCATTAATCAATGGTGCCAAGTACAAATCAATTAATGTTATTTCTCAGTTTATTAGCTCCAAAGATCAACAAAGTTCACATCAAGGACTTTCGCTTCATGCACAAGTTTGGTGGAAGATCGTAGTTGACAAGAATGACTGGCCAAGTATTGTGCTTGGTATTTCAGTTACTACGAGGAATCATTCCATCTGTAGATAAAGCAAAATGATGATTCCTTGGTTTTGTGCTAAATTCTAGATTCTTTGCATCAAATGTCTTTCATTGTGGTGCATCGACTGGATGTCTTAACATGTCATCATCAATCCTCCTATCTGGTGTCATGTTAAATCCTTTACATGATTTGCATTGAGAAACAATTGTTTCAAGCATGGTTCTAAGGGAATGAACCATAACACCTTAGTTGGTATACCTTTTTTTCCCTCCGACAATTCCTTATCTGTCTTCCACCGAGACACATAATATACTGGACATTCATCTAAGTCTTTGCACTTTCTAGCAGCACTCAATCATTCAGGTAAGCATGCATCTTTTGGTACTCCATTATTAGAGTACTCAATGTCTTCTTCACCTTATACATACTTACTGACGCTTTATTATTATCTTGAAATGCATCATGTACAAATTCTAAAAGTCCCATGAAACTTAAATTGAACCACCTATTTGCTACCGTCAAATTCCATAGTCTAATCAAACCAAATAGGTTGATGTACTTTGAACATGCTTTATACAACGGTGTTCCAGCATCTTGCATCACTGTCTCAAATAAGTCTAGTGGGTGTAAAAAATCTTCGTCCATATCATTCATCATGTCAACCATGTTAATACTATCATCATCCTTGTCAATCATTTTGTTACTAACATGGACATTCCTCTTCACCACTGATGATGGTTGGCACTTCCTTACAATGCCATATCCATACTTGATAAGTCCAATCAATCCTATATTGATACAAATGAAACCTAATTTCATCTTATTTTTGGCTTCTAATGTTTTCACAATCAACACAAGGACAACTAATCATATTCTCATTCACATTAGTCTTAGCAAAAGCTATAAAACCCTCAACCCTTTTCTCATATTCATCCATTTTCTAACCATTGTTACAAAATAAAATCAAAATTTACTTGTAATTATAAGCATAACAAAAATGAACCTGAAACTAACTTATTCATATTATCAAGTTCATGAACCATTACTAAAACTAGCACAAAAATTAAAATTAATAACCTTAATTAATTTACATAGAAACAAAATCAACATACTCAATTCACAAACTCTAAGATATCCACAGGCATAACAAAGTTCAAAATCATATCAAAGTCAACATACCCAATTCAAAAACCCTAACATACCCATAACATCAAGTTTCAAAATCACAACAAAAATTAAAATACACAAATCACAAACTAACATACCCATATACAAATAAAATAAAAACATAAATAGAGAGGAAAGGGCATATCAATTGATGGAGTTGTGGGAGGTGAGGTGATAGAGGTAAGGCGCACGATGATGGATAGACTTATGGATGCAGCAATAGAGGCAATAGGACGAGATACAGTGGCAACAAAGGAGGTGGCATTAGGCAATGACAGGGATGGAAGAGGCATCATGAGGTGATAGAGGTCTCGATGAGGAAAGGGATTGGGATAAGTTTGCGAGGGGTTGAATGAAAATTAGAAGTGGACACGACTATATTTAACAGTAGATGACTGTTTCATAAAATTGTCATCTAAAATTAATATTAGATGACAATTTTCTAGAAACTACTGTCTAATCTTGCGAGACATTGCCACACAAGATACTAGACAGTTTGTAGATAAACCTTTGTCTTTTCAACATCGTATAAGCGACAATTTGCTATAGTAGTTTTTACTTCAAATCTTTTTGGGATATTCTCCAAAGTGTTGAAACTTATTTCAAAGGGTGATTTATGGCTAGAACTTGACAAAGTTTTGGGAGTTTTAAGATTTACATGGTCGTATTTGAGAGAAAATGATGCAGAGAAAAAGTTTCAAGTTTCACGAAGTACTAAGATATTCATGGGTCAAGTCTAGTGGCATTTTGAAAACATTTCTAACTTCTGCCCCTTAATATGGCTGGTTTTTAGACCTGAAATTGTGTGGAATTTCTACACTTTTCAATAGAAAAGTCAAACTTTACTTTGACTTTTCACTGTTCAAGCTTATACTGTGATATCGTTAGTATCCATGTTACAACCTTTCAGTAGCTTCCACAATCTTCCCTTATTATTTCTAATTTTTTATTCAGTATGTTTTCTATGTTGTATTATTTTATACAGTATAAGTCCTATGTACTATATTTCATTTGTAGAATTCGTTACGATAGATTTTTTGTTAGTTTTACTTCTAGCTTCCTTGTCACTCACTCATCATATAACTTTCATCTTATGTCTTTAAATACTTATTTCATGATTATTTGTCACAAAATTTGGATTTAACAAAAATCCTTGTGACATTAAAATCACACTTTAAGCACTTAACAAATTTTTGAGTTCTAAGTCATAAAATTTGCTTGCACAAAATGCATCATACTTTATAAAGATTTGCACACAATGCACGTAGTTACAAACTTCATATTTGCATGAAATTTCTTAGGAAATTCATTGTTTAAATCTTGTTTTAACTCTAGAGATAAACTAATGAATTTTTCTTAGATATTATGTAATTATTAAATAATGAGATTATTTAATTAATTTTGAAAGACAGACAGTAGGTCCCATCCACTTTGTGTGGTGTGTGTTTGCACATGGAAGGGTTATTGGAAAACGAGCATGCAGCGAAATTTTAAAAATTTTAAATTAGAGTATTTTCTAAATAACAAGTTTAACATGCTAAATATATAAATTAACAATAGATCTTACTAACCTCTTTTGTATACTGAAGTAGACTTGAATTCGTGTAAAGAGGAATGTTCCAGAAGAGTCTTAACCAACTAGTCTTCTTTACTATTCTCTATCCACTATCGGAGTGTGTATGGGTGTATGTTGTATAGTTTTTCCTCTAGTGTCCTTCTAACCACTAGAGAAGACCTAGAGCTAAAGCTCTAGATGTTAAACGATAGCTCTCAGGGAATTTCAAAGTTTCTCAAATTCAAATACTCACTCTATGCTTCTCAAGTTATCTGAGTAACTAAGAAAACCCATCTCCTATTTATAGTGGTCAAGTTTGGGGTTAAACTTCATCAGATTAGGCCTCAAAATTCGAGTTTGGATCAACATTAGAGTGAAAATGCATCAGCCCTTAACTGTGTAGTCATGATCTCGAGTTTAAATTTAATTCAAATGCCTCAAGTTGATCTAATAGATCCAATCTCAACTATTTGGATACATCCTATCTTATTTGACCTGGGTATCCTTTATAGAGCCTCAATTATAATTCAAATAACCTAACAGAAAAGTTATCTGATTAAAATAGTCATATACAGATAACCTATAAAAATAAAATATTACCCACATACATGAATTACTAAATCCAATCAACCCAAACTTAAGCCAATCTAATAATTTAATACAAGTCACTAATATGTAAGAAAATACACTGTATCGTTACATGAATATTATGAGCTACCAAAGGGGACCCGATGAATATATATAGATTGAGCTCCTACAATTATAAAATATATATTACAATTATAAAATAATCATATCCTAGATATATATTTTATAATTATCAACTCTAACGCTACTCCACTAAAAACTTAGAGCTGCACTCTTGAACTATATAAAATTACGAAACTTCAATAAGCCAACCGTCCATAACATATCATTATGTGTCAGATCCCTATAGGATATCTATAATCGATTTAAGGATAAATTCTATTTTACCCTCTTGATTATTTTTATGTTATGTTTCATTATCACACCATTGGAATACTTACTATCTATAGATAGTATACCATTCGGTTTCACCTATGTATACGAATGGTTGAGCGCTCCAATGTTTCAATTACAGGATAACGCATATAAGATGATATCATTGACTCCACTAAAGGAGCTATGGATTCCATATCTATGAATAACAAGTCTATGTCAATCAAGAGTCATGCCTCCAACTTACTGGTATGCATACAATCATTAAGTCAGGATATCACCCTTTGGTACATCAAAAGATATAAGTTAAAATAACGGCCTATTTGTCATTTCAGGATTATGACACAACACATATGTTTGCCTAAAGTAATTTGATTTGAAAAAATAGAATTATTAACCAAATCAATTCAACATTTTGTTCTGATCCAACACATCGTCACCTATAAATTAATTTGGATTGAATTGTTGGGAGGCATAAATGAATTTTTTTCACCCCAAATAAATTAGTTGGGTTGAACTCTTCTATACATTCCTTAGAGTACTTTTTTTTTTAATGAACTTAGAGTAGTTTTGAAACCAATAAAATAAGGAAAAAGTGGAGAACAAACCTTCATTCAATTTGGCTTGTTAAGAACTTAAAGAGATTGGTAAATTTAACCTCCTCAATTGTAGTTGTACAAGCTATTCCTTAGATTGATAAAACAAAACCAATGTTTGAGGGTGGACATAATAAGGTATAGGTGTATATACCTATTTGAGGGTGAAGCTGATGAAGTATATGTATATATAAGTATATATGCCTATACCTCATCAGCTCCACCATTAAACTTTGATTTTTTTTACTCTACGGAATAGCTCATACAACTACAGATGAAGAGGTTAAATTCACTGATTTCTTTAAGTTCTTAACAAACCAAATTCAATGAAGGTTTGTTCTCCACTTTTTTCCTTATTTTATTGCTTTCAAGAACTACTCTAAATGCATTCAAAAAACAAAAAACAAAAAATGGAATTCAATTTGGTTTTTTAAGAACTTAAAGAAATTAGTGAATTTAACCTCCTCATCTATAGTTGTACGAGCTATTCCTTAGATTAAGTAAAAAAGTCGAAGTTTAAGGGTGAAGCTGATGAGGTATAGGTATATGTGCGTGTGTGTAAAAGATTAACTACAAAAATTCTCCTTCAACTATAACCTTTATAATACTATGTCCCTTGAACTTCAAAACATAGCCTTTGTTTTTTCTATTCCCCTAATCTATAACTATTAATAAAAAAAAAACTCTCCTGATTATGATTTTGAGCATAAATAACACAATTACACAAATTATAGGATTGTTGAACAATTTAGTAAACTATTAGACTTTTAGCTTATTCTAGTACAGTCACAAGAAAATAAAAGATGAGATTATCTGTTTTAAATTTTTTTTAAGGTTTTTAGTTTATATTTTTAACAATTAAAATTTTAAGTTTTCAACTTTTTTAATCCAAATTAACTTTAGATATGATAAAGTTATCAAAATATTCCTTATTATGTACCTAATATTAATCATATACCTAGTTTTATTAAAAGTCTAACAAAAGGAGTTCTTTGTTGATATTCATAGTTTGGGAGGAACGTATGTTACGTTTGAAATTTGGGGATTTAGTATCACAATAGCTATAGTTGAGGCAACCTCTTTGTAATTAATTCATATATATATATATATATATATATGGGTGTGGTTTTGATGGTTACGTTTCCAATTGGTATTGTTATTATTAGTTATTTGATATATATTTAACGGTTGCATCGAAGTGAATGGTTGATCAAAAAAATTTATGATAATTATTGAAATTGAATTTTTATTACTCCACATCAATTATTGTTAAAATATACACTGTATCGAAATATAATCATTCGAGATAGAACCATTGAATCATGGGCATGGTAAGAACATTTTTAGTTTGTTGCAAGTTGACACCAGTTAATGGTAGAGCCAGAATTTTGAGTCGGTGGGGGGAGAGTGTATTTTTTTATCAAGATTATTTGCACATATATCAAAAGAAGTGCATATGCTTAGCATGTCATTTTTGAATCTTTTATCATTTTTGAATAGTGATTTATAATTAGATCAAGGATGTTATATTGTACAATAACAATAATAAAATAAACGACAGAAGTATTTATATTAAAAATACTCATTAAAATAACACATAGATATTTTACAGACATGATATAGATATATTTAGAGAGTGCAAAATACTCCATATAAGCAGCTATCTTAATTATGTATGCATGGAGATTATAGAAGCATTGATAAAAAAAAAGATCAGACCTTAAACGGGATACATTTCGAAAGTACTAGTTACTCCATAATATCAGCCATCCTAACACTAGAGCCATTGAATCTAAATGTTTTAACAATAGTATGTCACAATAAAAATATAAGATGTGGAGAAGAGTGGTTATTCAAGACACAAGAAATACAGACGAACATGTTGTGGGTCAAACCAAAAGATTACATGTGGAGGTTCAAATCTAGCGGTTGCTTCCTACTTTCTTTCTTCCAATCAAGCTTAGATGTTGCAGTGTCAGACTCCAGATGAATGACTTGCATTTTGTCAAATAGGTCTTCAATTGTTGAAGCAATAATAAAGATTTATCTTCTTGACTCTACAATGAAGTTTTGTTCTACAACGTAATCTAAAAACTTTAAAAGACCGTCATAAAAACAATTTACATTAAAAAGACCTAATGGTTTAGAGTCAATGCCCAACAGATTCATACTTGCAACTACAAATAACTTTTCAAGAGTGCCTAGACCACCAGGTAATACAATGAATGCGTTAGAGTTATGGATCATATTTTCAAGATGCTTAGAGATGTCTAAAACTCTTTCTTCCTTACTTATGGTTTTACCACAAAGGTTCCCCTCAGCTTAGAGATGAGGTATAATCCCTATGACATGGCTACCCTTAGAATGTGCAACTGTTGCTACATTTCCTATTGAATGTTTTTGAGAGAAAGTGACAAATTATAGTCCATTAGACTAATAAATTCTGATTCTATAGCTGTTAATCAACTAAAATATTTCCTCATTTAGTCCCTAGAATCTGGATGCTAACTTTGGAAGATTTTCAACACCTATTAACCCTAAGCTACCTACCCCGTAAACCACATTAATCTTCCTACAAGCCAAAACTTATTCTAAGTGTTCTGCGGCTTCTAAGTAGACTCTACTGTTGCCAAGACTAAAACCACAAAAGGCACAAATGGTTTCAATTTTCCTAGATGAATAGGAGGAAGATATGTTTGGTTTCTAAGACAAACTAAATCTTTCTTTTTTTTTAACTATTTGACTTTCTTGGGTTTTTATTTTAAGTCTGCTTTACCTAAAACACTAAGTCCTAAATGATATTTTAAATAAGATGGAAATGCCAAAGGACTAAAGAGTTATGATAGGTAGATGATGGCAGGTTACGTTACAATCTAAACAAAATATGTGTTGGCAAGAAAAGTAGATATGATATGATATTGTACAGATGAAAAATGAGAAAATAAGATATGGACATGTTAGAAAAAGTCAGACCAATCCGAACAATTTTGAAAAAGTAAACACTTAATTAGACCAACTTTTGAGAAACAATACACAGATTGTACAACTTTTTACCATTGAAAATAGAATGATAAAAGACACTCTGACATGACTGTATAACATTTTGACAAATGAGTACCGAATCTAGAAAGCTACTATAAATGACAATTTACTATAGAATTTTTAAAAAAAGTAAGAAACATTTAACTGTACTCTTTTTTGACAATTTTAATATGCAATCAGACCGATTTTTGACAATTTTAAAATTTCAAACTAATAACAGGAACAAACATGTGATGCATCAAGAAGGTAACATTTTTTTTTAATAAAACAAACATAGATATATAACAACCACTATAATGATAAAATAAAAATAAACATTTATTGTTTAACATATACTATGACAATCTAAAAACAAATAAAAACTTGAAACACAGAATACATTTTTTGCGGAAGCACTCAAACGACCTCTATAGATTAAGAATTTACTCCCCATCTAAGTTTCTTACAAATTGACAAACAAGGTCTTTAAATGCCAGATTCTTTATGGTGTTTTTTTTTTTTTTTTTTTTTTGCATGAAATTTTAGCTAGAGATTAGAAATTGCACCTTGAACATATCTATTCAAATGGTTCTAAAGAAAAGCATGGAGGCCATCTAAGTTCTCTTTAAAAAGGCCATCTTTGCAGCAATATATTTTATCATCTCTATTTATTGACACAAATCTAGGCGAATAACACTTACCCTCACAAGTTTGTTACCCACATTGGTGACATCTAAAGTTGATAGCATGAGCTCTTTTTCTCATCGCACTATGATTAGAACCTATACCTGGAAGGCCGACCTTCTAATTGAAGTCACTCGGACAAATTTTTCCTTCAATCAACATCCTTACATCACTAGGGATTCCAAAATGCATGAGAATACAAAATTGAGTGACTCTATACTTATATTTTTGTTTGAGAACCTTCTAGGAAAGTGATGGGAAGTATTTTCTTAGGTGATGATACCTTGGATCCATAGAAAACAAAGAAAAAGAAACAAAGAAGAAAGAAAGATGGTTGAGAGGTTGTGGATGAGATTTGAGTTTATAATAAAAAACAATAGAGGAGATCTGGAAAATTAAAAACAAGCTTCAAATTTTAGAGAGAGAGGAAGAGAATTCTAGAGGGAAGGGAGAACTTTAGAGAGAGAGAGCTTAACAAATATGAGCTTTGATGCACAGTGATAAGATTTATAGACAATATAAGACACTGTGAAATAATCCAACGAATTTAGAATAACCATCTTTATTATGGATCCATGTATGCAATAGCGGAATGGAAGCAAAAAAAATTTGTTCCGTCTAACGTTGAATGAGGGTTTAATTTCCTAATAAAATAAAACTCGAATCTGTACATTTTGCTTTCCAAGGTTTTATACACATCTTATCAATAAATAAGCAAGCAAAAACCGAAAAAAGAAAAAAAAAATGTATATAACCTTAAGCTATATATACACGTAAGGAAACTTGTGAAATACAATCTCGGCCGCTGAGCATTTCCACTTTTTCTTGCCATATTTCACTATTAAGCCACACAATGCGATTCTGACATGAATACTTACATTTATAACTACAGCTAGTATATCTCCACGGTTTTATTTTATTTTTGATAACTCAGTATTATTGTTAATTAATCTAGAAGCGCGCAAATCACGTTTTATCAAATTAAGGTCAAAAAGCAGTGCTGCATTAAAAATTTTATTGAAGCAGAAAAAGCATTGCTCCATTTGTCTGAAAAAGTGCTGCTGAAACGCTAAAGAGGCTACGAAAGAAGGGGCTACTTGAAACTTTTCTTTTTCACACTACTATTCCTTAAAAGAGTACAATTGCTTCATGAATACAAACCAAATATAGAAATCAACATGAGAATCATTTCAACAAAAAGTGAATCTTATTCTCTATTTCCAAAACGTCCCCACTGTAGGCACAGCTGATGATCACTTCCATCCTTAAACCGGGCATATGCCAAACTTACTAAGACGTTAAAAGTCAGATGCCAGATTCCCAGAAAAATAATTAAATAAGGTTCTCACATGCCAAGTCTGTTACAAGCCTTTTCCAAATTCATAAAAAACGCGTTAAAACATTATTGCAAAAAGAGACTCTACAACAAGCATATAGGTGTTGTCTGTTAGAACACAATTGTGATGAAAACTATCATTATCTAAGATCATTTATGTCAAATCATCAAGAATATAGATAAGATATGAAAGTTAACCTGAATCTATAGGTGAGATGTGATTCTAAAGTCTGTAAGTTGAGGATCTTCTAAGTCTTGTACGTAAGTCCTCCTTTTTAGTATGTCTTTGTAATTTTTCTGTAGATGAGGAACAGAAAAATAACATACGTACTAACTTGGGGACCACAGTCCCTATATATAACTGTTAAACCCTAGCAGTTATCATTAATTACCAATGTAGCCCATCATAAATCAGTAATTATATTTTGGTCTCTACACATAGAAGGCTCATACTTAATAATGCATTAAAAACCCAAAACTCAAATTGATCACTTTTAATTGGATAACTTTATCTAATAGCCTTTAATTCACATTTATTTATATATTAGCCTATATATTGGATTTAGATCCAACAATCTCCCACTTAGACTATGTATAAAACTTTATAATTGTGAATTATACCTTATGAGCTCATGAATTTTGCTATCAAAACCTTATGCATTTTAACAATCTTGTCCATTAACCATATCAATATAGGACCAAAGCGACATTTGTTACATATATCGTAATTAGACCCATCAATAATCACATACACCAATACAACTAATGACAAGATCAAGCATGGATGTGTAGCATAGAAATTTCATGCAATGTGATCTTAACATGCTTATCTTCAACTGGTCCACCTGAAAACTTTAGTGAGATCAAACTATACCAAAATCAGAGTGTGAATAAATCGAAAACTTTGTTTCTACAAAAAATAACCTCAAAATATCCATAAACTGAAATAATTGAAAATGTCTATATCAAAAATGCATCTAAAATTACAAACTGCCACCAAAATTAAATATCCTAAAATGATATGACACCCATACGAGTGGTGTGCTCATGAAATATTTTGAGTGGCAATCCCTTAGTAAGCAAATCTGCAATCATAGAGTTTGTACTGATGTGCTCTATAGACAACTATCCACTCTGAACTCTTTCTTTCATAATCAGGAACTTGATCAATATCTGCTTTGACTTCATTGAGCTCCTATTGTTGTTGGAAGATAAAACTATTGACTTATTGTCACAAAATAACTTGAGTGATCTTTGAATACTATCCACTATACGCAGCACTGTGACAAAATTTCATAGCCATATTCCATGATTGGGTATCTCATAACACAGTATGAACTCTACCGCCATGGTACAATATGCTATAAGAGACTGTTTAGTACTCTTTCAAGAGACAACCCTCTAGCTAGAAGGTAGACATAGCTCGACTTACTATCTTCGCATCTAGCATAATTGGAGTCAGTATACCCAATGATCTTAGGCTGTTCCGACCTCCGATACATGAGCATGTAGTCTTTCATTCTCTATAAATACCTCAAGGCTCGCTTGACTGCTATCTAGTGATCCTTTACAAGATTGCTTAAGTATCTGTCCAACATAACGTATGCAATATCCGGTCGCATACAAACCTGAGCATATATCAGACTCCCTACTACTAACACATAAGGAATCTTCTACATTTCCTTAACCTCAAAATCATTCTTAGGGCACTGATTGAGACTAAACCTGTCTCCCTTAGCCACAGGGGTATCACATGGTTTACAATCCTGCATGCCATATCTTTTGAGAACCTTTTCGATATAGCCCTTTTGTGATAATCTAAGAATAGCCCGAGCGCGATCCTAGCGTCACCAAGATCCTTCATCTCAAATTTCTTTGATAGAAATTTCTTGGTTTCGTGCAATAAGTCTATATCATTGCTCACAAGCAAAATGGCATCGACATATAAAACTAGAAAAATATACTTATTGATAAGTTAGTTTTAGGGTAATTAAATAGATGATTCTCACTTAATATTTTTGTTAGTTTTGAGCAATTTATAAGAATTTAATAGTATTTTATGTTCTTTTATAGGTTTGGAAGGAAAACGATGAATAATGGCAAAACGCGGGGCAAAGCAGACCGTAAAATGAGCAAAAGTGGTCTCAGGATGAAATGGAGCCTAGACGCTAACTATTGGGCACCTAGGTGCTACTACAGATGAAGTTTCACATAGAAAACCCAAGAGCATAGCGCATAGGTACCACAATTTGGGCACCTAGGTGCCATTTAGAAGGACAAGTGTAGCACCTAGACACTACAATCCTGGCGCCTAGGCGCTACTTTGAAGCATAGGCGCTACAGAGAGGGCGCCTAGGTGCCAGTTTGAAAAAGAATCTACGGACAAGTATAGCACCTAGGCGCTACAATCATTCGCCTAGGCACTGTTACGAAGCCTACACGCCATAAAATCGAGCCTAGGTGCCATTTCAATCCCAATTCAAATTTCAGTGTAATTTTGTTCCAAAATTGCCCTTTCAAACCCTAACCTATAAATAAAACATTATGATGGGTTGGAGCAAGAATTTTAATAGAGAGAAACTGTAGAAAAGAAGGGTGAACTCACTACTTTAGAGAAGAAGAACGGTGCAATCTAGAGACAGAATCCATCTTCACATCCAAACATATAGTTCTTTTCTTCTACTCCTCATGTTTAAGACATTGTTTAGGATGATTTTTAGTTTCATTAGGAACTAATTTCTTTTTTTCTAGGGCTACGATGTAGCCAGATTATGAATGTTCACTTTTATTTAATTTAATTCAATTCGATGTTTATTTATTATCTATGCTGAGTGTTTAATCTGATCTTAATACTTGTAAAAGTATACGCACCTTTTGCATGATTTGTGATTTATTTTGAGGCTGAGAAGTGATAATTAAATTAGACCATGATTGAATGCCATGAGATCATCATAAGATAGAGATATCTATGAGACTTGTGTAACTGGTGAATTTCTTGTTCTTAATGAATCTTGGTAAGTTTAAAATTTTCACAGAGATATAGGAAATTTGCTAATTGAGATAAATTATTAAAGCTTGAGAAAGATTAATGACTACCTAAGAGAAATTCGTTATCGACATAGGAGTAAACATCAATTGATTAAATTAGATAATTTGAATACGATTAATTTAGGTGAAATTAGATGCCCTAGTCTTTTATTTATTTAGGTTTTCATTTATATATATATTTTTGTTATTTTTTCTATTTTATATTTGATTGTTCAAATAATTTTAGGGTTAATCAATTTTGGTACTTAGCTAAATTAATGCAATCCTCATGGGAATGATACTCTACTCACTCTTTATTACTTGTCTGCGATTCTATGCATTTGTAGATTTTTCACAACAAGTTTTTGGCATCGTTGCCGGGGATTGTTATTTAATTTAGTTAATATCGATACCAATTAGCTCTAGGATTACTTTGAATATTTTTTATTTGTTTTATTTCATTTTTATTTGTTCTATTTTTTTTTCTTTTAAGTCATTTGTTTCTTAGGGAACTTCATGATGTTTCATCAGAATATTTTGCAAGTTTTGCCCAACAACATATGGAACAATTTTATGCGACTTGGGAGCGATTTAAAGAAATGCTTAAGCAGTACCCACATCACAACCTGCCAAAGTGGGCTCTTCTCCAAATATTATTGAAGGATTGCATTTTGAAGCTAGAGATTGGGTGGAAAAAGGCGCAGTTTCTGATGGTCATTCTTTCTTTTCAAGAACCATTGATGAAGCTTACCACTTATTGGAGGAGATGGTAACCTTTAGTTATCATTGACATTTGAATTCTTCAATGCACAATTCCTACTGGAAGAGATACCAAAATCTTTCATGGAATATCCACCCCAATATAATGGAACAATCCTGTAGACAATATCAAGAAGAGATGACACCTTTGGAAGTTGCTTTAGATCGTCTATAGGACACTTTTGAGGGAAGTCATGAGATCTCCAACTCTAGGCGATATCTTCATGAACAAATCTGTTTAAAGAGCACAATTTTAGAGAGTCATCTAGAGGAGGAAATTACAACATCAAATCCTTGTGGTGACCATAAAACGATAAAGGATGTGGTTTTGTCTGATGACGATTGTGTGAAACCTTAGGAATTTGAGCCTCTAAAGGAAATAGAACCTCAAGATGAAGAACAAGAACCCTTTGAAGTTATGTTAGCTCAACCATTTGCTTAGTTGGGATCTTACTCGATCAACAACGATTTACACTTGCTAAATCAAGAGGAGTCTATCCAAAACTATGACCTTTATGAAGAACAAATCACAAGCATGCCAATGGATAGCCAAAAGGAAAAGGAAGAGCAAATAGAAGGGTTATTAGAGGAATTTCTATATGAGGAGAAACCATGAGGGTCATTGGAGTACATAGAAGTGCATAAGACCATTGATTTAAGCTCATTAATGGTTCTAATATATAAATCACTAACTGATTCATGTTGGCCATGGACATCACAACCATCACATTTCACCATGTTCAAGCTCGAGCCAATAATGAAGTTCCCATCAAAAGCACATTATTTAAAGAAATGTGTTGTTGGTGCAATGTGTGAATCACTTCTAAATCTTGCCAAGCTTGAGGGCATCTACAACCAAGACCCATATGTGGTGTTGTTTGACACTTACTATGAGTGAAAGCCACTCTTTAACGAGCGCTTCTTTGAGAGTCAGGTTGATGACTATAAAACAAGCGCTTCTTGGGAGGCAACCCAAGCTCTCTATCCTTTTCAATTTTAGTTTTGATCATATTATTTAGTATGTTAGTTGTTTCTTTAGTTTTAGTCTATTTTGCAACTCAATCATGATGTAAGTCTTGTTTGTGGTGATTTCAAGTTTTCGGGGGACATCAAGGCGCTTAACTTGCTAAAAAAAAATTCAAAAACTGAAACCATATCTGCAACCTGGCACAGATGACGAACCACATAGCCATACATTTAAACATAAACTTAGACAACTTTCCTACAGTCTCTGCTTTCAATGAAGATAATGAAGAGAATGAGGACGAGGAGGAATAGGCTGCTGTAACCTTCAGTTAGAGGAGTGTTTTTTTCCTTCTTATTTTTATTTTCTTTTACATTAAGGATAATATATTGTTCAAGTTTGGGGGTGGTGTGTTGCTTTATGTTCTGTTTATGTCAGTCAGTCATTTTGGTTTAATTAGATTTTAGTTTAGTTTTTGTTTTTTTTTCTTTGCATTCGATAGTAATTATGATAGGAAAGTTGTGTCATTTGAGCATTATTTAACTTAAATCATAGGAGGCCAATGATAAGGCAATGGTTGAAATTGAATATAGCTTTTAGGGTATAATAATAATTGTTGGTCTATCCTTGTTTTTCTTATGATTTGTTTATCATGTTGTAATTCTTTGAGTACTTTGAGCACTCACGCCTTAATCACCTAAGTAGTATACACTTAGAGGACTTTTATGTTAATTAAGTGATATTTTTGATCTCAAATGAACTCTAGAACCTATTTGATAACCATTGGAGGTGAAATTCTAGGCTACACAACATTAAGGATTTGATTTAGGCCATTTTTGTACCATTTGAGCCTTTCAAGCCTACCATTGACATTATTTAATCACTTGTTACCTCGTTGAGCCTTATTATCCATTTTCTTTGTTACCCACATAATTAGCCTAGCCTCTGAATACTTTTATCCTACTTAATCCCTTACCCTTAAGTGTGACTAATTTATCTAGGAAATTATTTGAAGGTAGTTAGCATTACGGGGGGATGGGTGGAGTTTTGAGGTTATCAAGGAAATGTGCTTTCCTATTATTCATTCATGGGTGGAGCTTTGAGTATTCTCATCAAGAGATTATGTATTCATGTTTATAGTTTTGAGTATTGTTATCAAGGGATTATGTATCCATGTTTATTCATAGTCAAAAAAAAAAAAAAAAAGAAAAAAAAAAGAAGAAAAGAAAAAAAAGAAAAAAATAATACATACGTCAAATAAATGTGAATGAAAAAGAAAGTGCAACATAAGTTTGGGGATGTACTTAAAAAAATGATATTCTCATGAGGTCCTAAGACATTGTGTGTTTGTGGGTGAATTTTGAGCCATATTATATCCTTTATCTCACCTATTTACCTTAGCCATACACTACAAGCTGAATAAAGTCCTAATGATTTTTGATGTTGTGATAGTCCACATTAGTGGAGAGTGGGTTTGAAAAATAGGCCTATGGAGTTCATAAATTTCACTAATCTAGAGATCTTTCATAATAAGCTTGTTGACATAACTAATCCGAGTGTAGGTACATAAGTGCTAGAGGCATTACACACACACTCTCAAGGAATTATGAGTATGGTAAACTTGAGATTTAAATTGATTTTTTTTTACGTGATCACAATGGTTAGAGTTTCCTTTGAGTCATAAACTTTATACAATCTTTGAGGCCAAGTATAATGAAAAATAAATTGATGCTTGAACTATGTCGTGTGTTAGTGACAGTCCTGTCTTTTGGTTTTGTTCTTTGTTTTTTCCATTTGTGTCTTTTGCTCGAGGACTAGTAAAATCTTAAGTTTGGGGGTATTTGATAAGTTAGTTCTAGACTAATTAATTAGATGATTCTCACTTAATATTTTTGTTAGTTTTGAGCAATTTTTAAGAATTTAATAGTGTTTTATGTTCTTTTATAGGTTTTGAAGGAAAACGATGCATAATGGCAAAGTATGGGGCAAAGCGGATCGAAAAATGAGAAAAAGTGGACTCGGGATGAAATAGAGCCTAGACGCCAACTATTGGGTGCCTAGGTGCTGTAACGCCCCCTTATGGACGTCACAGATGTAATTGCATTCATTCCCCTTTTTATTACTTTTGAAACTAACCATTTAAAAAAATAGTAAAGTTTATTAAACTTATCCCAGGATCCATGCATACATTTTTTTTAAATGTCAATATTTCAAAACTTCTTATATTTATTTAAATAGTTTACCAATACCAAAATAACGAAGTCATAATATAAATAGAGTTTAAAATCATCACTTAATTTTGTTCACAGTTCAGCAAGCCGAACTCTGAACACTGATAGGCCGAACATTACCGGCAGTCCGAACTTCAACCATCGGCAAACCACCGAGGCTTTGCAAAATCAAAGTTTTAAAATATGAGGATTGGCAAGCTGATACAGGGTAATCGATAGGCCGATCATTGCATCTATAGTCTGACCAGTAATGGTCTATAGCCGATCTACTATCAAATCCAAAACAATAAATTAAGACAAATCCCAATATCTTAAAGTGCGAACCATAAACATACATAGAGAAATAAAAATAGTTTATAAATTTAAAAGTTCTTTCTTGGAGTCTTTTGTTTTCAATCCATCATGCACAGTTTACACACCTTTCCTTGTCCTCCACCTAGTCCATGATTTTCATAACCTTATCTGCAACATGATGTAATATTGAGTAAGCAAAAGCTTAGTATGTACATTTCATATCTCACAACGTAAAACATCTTATGAACTTCATTTTAAAACATCATTACCATAAGCATCATCATAATAGTGTGCCAGGCACAATTTCATATAGAACATATCTTTCATTTCATTGTCCATATAAAATCTTTGTTTGTTTTATGTTTAGGGGCCCAAGTACTGCACCATTATTATCATCACAGGCGAGCCATCATGAGAGGAGAGGGGTAGCTAATCCCAAACCAAACATGACAACATTACATAAACATAACAAAAATGTGGGTGTGCAACACTTATTTAGGTGATACATATATACATACATATATCTATACTTTTATGCCTTTGAATACGTCATTATTAAAACATGCATGACTTTTGTACAATAAACTTTCATAATAGTTAATTAAATAAAACCATCATAGAATCATCATAAAATCATCATGAGCATAAAATTCAAACTTTTTCACAAACCACATCATGTTGTAGGTGAGAATGTACTAACTTGATAAGCTTACTTACTTAACCGTATCTTAGGTGACGTCATCGCGGTCTGGATGTAACGCCCGCCTAATTTGATGTAACAGATAATGTTATTATTAATAACGACGTTAAATTTTATGATATGTTTATGACGATGTTAAGTGATATACTCTTGATAAGTGTTATACTCATGATAAGTGCTGTGATATATGATAAATGGTGCTAACCATTTTATTTTAAGTGTTATGACAGGTGACGCTCGCGTGGAATTGATGTGCTCAATTGTTCATGTCATTAATGTTATGTGTTAATTATATTTTTATGGGCAATTATATGTTATGAATGAATTTTGAGTGTTAAGGTAGTTCGGCAGGCCGAAATGATGTTCTCTAAACGGCAAGCCGATGGTATATCATCGGTAGGCCGGACTTCTGAGATCGGCAGGCCAAACTCTTGAGATCGGCAGGCCGATGACAGCTGACAAGTAGTCAGCAGAAATTTTTACAAAATTGTGATAAGATGAAATTTATTTATGGACGTTTTATTCTGATTAAATAACATATTTATGGATTGATTTCTTTAATTTTGG